>JAJIZL010028514.1:0-12299 GCA_023969395.1 Amblyomma maculatum
CAGGGCTGCTTTCGATAAAGAATAAGCAGGCTCATTGAAATGGAGGCCCCTGTGACCGGGAACCCAAGCTATCCTAATCAATTGATCATGAGGAAGGATGAGAAACTTGAATGTGTGAACTGTGACTCAGTAGACGCAGATAGGAAAGTGCACATCGATAATGAATCGGTAGGTATTAAAGCCGTTGAATAAGAATCTGAGAGTCTACACATGGCAAGAACTACAGCTGATAACTCCGCTAAATAAATTGGGGTGAAATCTGGAAGACGCAGGGAAAAAGCCGAACCAAGAGACGAGAGAACATGCCCACACCCGCCTTTTCTTCACTTACCGAGGCATCAGTCGTAATTATAACATATGAGCAAAAATTCATCAAGTAGTTCTGTAGTATGTCGTTTATCAAGGGGAAATGAAGTAATTTGGCATTACGTGATAAATAACATCTGCGAATATGTTCACAAATGATGTGAATGATCCTACCGGCACGGAACGTATCGACATGTCTTCATCATCAGCCTCACTATACGAACTACAGGGTGAATGCTCGTCCCACATTGCTCCAAATAAATTTGTCCTGGGCTAGCTGCATGCACTTGAACCTTGTGAGCTGCTGAACCTCATTCGAACACTTGGTTGTCTGCGGCCCCTGCTACGCTTTCCTTCCCTCTGTATCCAACTGGTTACTCTTAGAGACCATTGCTTATTATCTTTTCTCACTACACGCCCTTTTCATGCCCGGTTCGTTTTACTTTTCACTAGAATATCACTAACTCGAGTTATTTCTCTGACCCCCTGTGCACGTTTCCTATCTATTACAGTTACGCTTACCAGCTCTCTGCTTTGTTCTCAACTTATGTAGAACCACTTTCGTTAGCCTCAACGTCTCAGGCTCACAGGTGAGTACAGGTAAGATGCAACTGCTAAATACTTTCCACTTAAGCGGTACCTGTAAGCTGCCAGTCATAATCTTCCAGCACTTGCAAAATGCGTTCTATCTAAATTTTACTCCCATTGTTATTTTCCTTTCATGGTCTGGATCTGCGATTACTACCTGTCCTAAGCAGACATATTCTACTACCGCCTCCAGTGCTTCGCTACCTCTTGTAATCTGTTCGTTGCCGAGGCTGTTGAGTATCCAGTCTTCTATATGTTAATTTTTAGGCCTACCTTTCTACGTTTTTTGGCTAGGCCATCAACAATATTTTTGTAATTACTCTTTTGAGTTACTTAGCAGGGTAATGTCATCAGCGAATCGCAGATTCCTTAAGTGTTCTCCTTCAACCCTAAATTCTAAACGCTTCCGTTCCAAGTTTCTGAACACTTCCTCTAAGGATGCTCTGAATAGTACCTAGAAGTCTGTGTCTCATTGCCTATAGCACCTTTCTATATGTGAATTTTTTACTTTATGCAGGACTATTGTTGATTTGCAGGCACTAAATGTGTTTTAACCTTATCTACACCTTATTCTATGGCTACAGCTCATCTCACTCTGATTTCGCAATTCCTGCATGAATGCCGAAGTTCCGACTGAGCCGAATAACTTTTAGTAATTAATGAGTCTCACCTTGCTTCAAACCAAATTTGTAATGATTCTTTGCCTTATTTTTCTGAAGGTGCTGTCAAGCTCATGGGGCGATTAAACACTGTACTTAAGGGGTAACTACAGAGAGCGTAGCATGTGTTGCCTCTTGTATGTTGCCCGGCAATCTTTTGAAACGGATGAAGTTGCCTTGTGAATTTGTATCGACTGTTTTACGGCTAATAGGCAGGGAACAGAGTTGCCCGTTATCAGTGCTTATGCTCCTGTGAAAGCACATTTATGAAGGCTAGCACAATTAAACATTTTACATGACTGAGCACTGGAAGCCGCTTAAATGATTGTCTTAAAAGTATGATATATATGATGTAAAATGAAATAACAACATTAGTTAGCCTAAAGCCAAACGGTACAGCATTGACTAATTACGTGACCGAAACGCGAACATGTTTGATTTAACTTGCAGGAAACCCGTTCTTTTTACCAGTAATATAGAGGTGAAAAACGACGTTAAATAACAGAACTTGAAACTTACACCAATAAGGAAAAAAAGAAACAATTTTAATGGCGATGAAAGGGATATTTGTATTTAATACGTACACACCTACAAAATACCGCGGGATAACAAGTTGACAAGAAGCTGTGCTCCAGTAGTCCAATTGCACGTGTTTTAAATATAATTATCCTTAAACGCCGTTGGTTGCGCGAGCTATTACTGCAGTGTCAGCGCAACCAGACTTGCAGTTTTCGCAATAACCTTTGCAGGATGATAGCTGGCTTCTCTGATTGTGCTGCATAAACGCGTAAACATATTCTGAATCTATTTTTCTTAAGTACTTTTTTGCCAAAATTCAGGCTTATCTTTAGTTCTGGGAGACGGGCGCATGGTACCCTTCCATAAGGCGATCGATAAATATAACGTCTTGAGCAATCGCGTAATACGGAATATGAACTTGTGATTTCAGCTCTAGAGTTTTGCGCGTCTCAACAGCTTCTTCGCTAAGAAAAAACACAGCGTGCATGATGTGGCCTCCCGTAAGCTTCTTTAGGCCATGCGATATATATGAGAATCCTATGGGAGTGCTAGGGACTTCTTTTTGTTATGCAGTGCTTTTTTATGCTATAAATTCGTTACTTTTATTTTATAGCGAGTTTACTGCCACTGATGCGTACGTAACGTTCAGATATGAGCTTTCATTTAGAGTCCAGCAATCTATAGATGTCCGAGCCACCAGGGTAAAAGAAAGAAAGCGTACGCATGTGTCTTAATCGTGCGGTAGAAAAAGGGCTAAAGGCTAAATACCTACAAGTGGGTTTCAAACAGTCAAGGTCTCTGAAAAAATAGGCGATGTGTTTCATTTCTGCAGCTTCCAAACTAAGTATGGCCTAAAAACATGAGAGAAAAGTAGAGGATTTCTGGTCTAAAGGATCATGCAGAGCGTTGGTAAAAAGCCCAGAAGCTATCAAGAACGGTCACATTGCGCGTTGTGGAACTGAATGCCCAAAACATGCAATCCCGGTTTCAGCAATGATACCATCCTCAGCGTCCGTTCTCGGATGGCTACGGATCGAGAAGACCAGTGAAAAAACAAGAAAACACACTCAAAGAACACTCCCATACATCTCAACATAACATAATACCAGGCTAACTGACTTCCATTTACGATCATTGCCAAATATGTTATCATGCATTTTTGCAACCATCATCCGAGAAATTCTATATTCGATTTAAGTGATAGATTATCGAAGCCTACACTTTCATGGTAGCAAGATAAACTACGGTATATTGCGTCAGTCGGTACTTGCGGTAGTGAATTTCAATGGCTAGACAATGTGCGGTGATATAGAAAAACAGATTACTTTTTTTTCTTTTCATTCTAAGGGGTCTCGGTTTGTGTTGCCCCTTTTCTCGCTGTTGCATACATCTGTCTTTATCCCTAGAATACTGTAACGATAATTGCATCCTTATTTAATGCATGAATTTGACTTCTGGTAAATTGCCATGCATGGCTTTGCCCAAAAGGGGCTGCATTGCCTTGCAATGTCATTAAGGGGTTGGTGTTGTAAAGACTGTGCCTCATTAAATATTATAAGATTTACTTACTTGACAGGAGGCAGGGGCAGTAACCACTACTGTAACCTCCCTTGACTTCCCCAATTGTACATGGCTGGCCTACTGATGGTTGCCGTTCGCATGTGCGCCTAGTACCTTTTAATAAACAGCAAAAGCCCCTTTGGCACTCATTTGAAGAAGAACAGCTTTCTCCTTGATGTTTTTCCTGTGAAACACAACCAGAAATAATACATATTACTCTAAAACGTCCTTTCGTAAACACGTCACATAAGATTCTCCTGACTTTCATCCCCCCTCCCCCCCTCCTCATAAGTCATTTTCGCCAAATTGCTTTGTGACTGTTAGTAGGCAAAGCTCAGCTGGTATTCCTGTATATTGGTATCCGAGGCAGTGAGGCATACGTCACACGGAGAGTTGTTGACCCCAGCAGAATTCTTGCATACACTTGACTATTTAGCTATGATTTGATGCAGTACAATAGCAGTTACAAATGGAACCTTGCGCAGGCAAGTTTAAAACATCTTAAGCTTCAGCTATGAAGCTTTTATACGGTATGCCTTCAGTATACTTTGAAGAAACGTGATGTGTTGCTAAACTTCAATTGCCACCTAACTTTCAGTAGATTTCAGTATTGAATGGACGCCTGCAAACAAGCAGCACTGCACTTATTTCCATGAGAGGAATAGAACGACAATGCAATAAACTGACCCCTCTCCAATGAGCCGGTTATGCAGTATTAGTAAGGCACTATAGCATGTTTTGTTCTGTTAGAAAAAAATAAAAACATTATGGGCCCAACCGCACCAAAAAAAGAACTATACCTGTGTTTCCTTATAAATAATACATTGAAACACAGGTAGCATAGAGAAAAAACGCTGAAGAGAAAGTTGATGAATGTATACGCATATGTAAAACCGTCAAAGGTAGTCTTATGTGACTACATGCGCAAACTCTGTTGCTGAAAAAGGGGCAATAATTATCGCCCAGGTCACCACTTGAAATATAACAAGAGAAAAGTAACACGAGGGTTCGACCTTTCTTGCGTTGGATGTTTGGGACAATTTCATACGAGTAAAAATGAAATATATAACCCAATTTTCTAACTGCAAAAATAACGCTACCCATTTCTATTTCTGCGAGGACTAGGCTTTCAGCGTAGGGAAAAATATGAATAGAAATCTCTTCTATGGTTTCTGAAGAAAAACCCGCAAGTAACCGTACGTTTGCGCTTGCAGTAAGGAGTGGTGGTGATGTCTCACTTAGTTCTCCCCACCGCAACCTTTTCACCAAATGTAGAGACAAATCCTCAGCCACTTTCAATATCTTCCACTGCATTCGCTTATGTCTCAGCTACACACAGATTCCGCCATGCCTGCATGTTTTGCGGGGTTTTAACTTAGTAAAATGCTTTCAGCTAATTTTTGAAAAGTACGTATAGCAGTTAGTTATATGCCAACCATAATTTTATCGCCTAGTTGGTACTGTGCATATTGTCACAGAAGCCACTAGAGCTAAATTAGTCAGTTTATTGGGCACTAAAACACGAGCTGCAGCGGTCGAAGGCACGGCTGGCGAACCGACTCGTGCACGAGCTCCTCGAGCGAAGAAGACGAGTGTGTGCCAGGCTCCCGAGCTGGACCACATGGCAGCTCCAGAAAGTGTATAACATGGCGGCACTGTCCCTGCGGGTAAAAAAGGCATAAGCCGCGTGGCTAAGTCAGGAAGAACCGCAGGGGGTGAGAATGTCAAGGTGAGATGTGAAGGTAGGAAGCAGTCACAGGAAGAAAGAAAACACACATGCGGCTTAACCTAGTGGGCATGGAAGGGCTTCATTCTAGCAACGTGCACGACGTCTGATTGTACATGCAATCGGGAACGAAGTGTTCCATGCGGGATCACTTCGTAAGTGACGTCGCTGAGTTTGCGCAACACTTCATACGGGCCGAAGTAGCGGCACAGAAATTTCTCCGAGCAACCCGGCTGGCGAACAGGAGTCCACACTCAAATTTTATCGCCAGAGTTGTAAATATTGTGTAAAACTGTATTGCATATTGTATTGTATCTACATATTGTCTACTATCATAAAGCCTTTACGAAAACCTCCCTGGTACATGTGTTTATTGAACGACTTCTCTGTTCGCATTCTATTATTGATTACCTTAATAAATATCAAGTATGACAGATAACATTCCCATATTCCATATTTTCATATATTTCAGATTACATTTCCATATATTGCTCCATTATAAAACATGGAACCTGCATTCGACCAAGTGGTAACGTCGGCAGTCTGAAAAATTGGTGACTGCCCAACTCGGTTAAGCCTGGATACGCGTAGCAAATGCTACGAAACGGATTGTTCACAAAATCAGATTCGAACGCTCTCGTGGCCAATACTCTGGCTGCAAACCATCGGCGATTCGGTGTCTTCTTGGCGTATTTTCAAATTTATTGCTCCATTTGACCGTCTTTTTTTTCTTCTCCCCCTTCTCTTCTCTCTTTCCGTCTTCTTCTTGCTCCCTTCTTCTGTGGCTCAGAGCAACTAGTTGTCATGGCTTTGGCGCATGCGCACTAGTTTACAACGACGCCTACCTGAAATGTGCTGCTGACTAGCCCAGTACAGCTTTCGCCCCAAGATTGCCTAAATATACCCGCTTTCTTTTTTTTTGCGAGGTTTATTGCCTCAAGGCATAAAAGGTACATTTATGAAGGATGAAGTGTATGGTCAAATAAATAAAAAAAGAACGGCTTACCTCAGCCTCACCTCAGAGATGATAGCACTTTGCACTTTCACATATTTAGATTTGCGGGTATCTGTCTCTTCGGCCTCGATACTTAGAGAACACTGCTAGCGATAACTCAGATTTGGCTCCTCATTCGGCCCAAGAGATTCATGGGATTCAAAAATCATAGGCTAGAAGTACCGACCCATGATTAAAATGCATTTGATATCGTTTTGAGGATGTGTGCAGGTCTTATCGATGTTTGAGGAAACCGCAGGCACAATATTACATCATGCTTATGACATATGACATATGTCGATTCAAGGTCAAAAAGCTAATAATAAATAGAAGATATCAGGGGGCCTGATGGGCCTTGGGTGTATGGGCCTGCATCCACCTTGATTACTAGGCAGTACGTTATAATCCGTTCTGAAACCAGATAATATAGAAACGAACTGAATACCACCAACCCTTATTAATGCCCTTCATAGAATACAAGAAATCATTTGACTCAGCCAGAACGTCAGCAGTTGCAAAGGTGTTGTACAACCATGAATACGCCAGACGTGAGGGTATTGGAACATCTTTATAGAGACTAGACAACAACTATGTTCTTCATATGTTTTCTTCAGGGAGACACGAACTCTCCAACACCAACCCTTATCAATGCCCTTCATAGAATACAAGGAATAATTTGACTCAATCAAAACCTCAGCAGTCGCAAAGATGTTGTACAACCATGAATACGTCATACGTGAGGTTATTGGAACATTTTTACAGAGACTCGACAACAACCATGTTCTTCATAGGAAGGCAATCAAATCCCGATAACGAAATGTTTTCTTCAGGGAGACACGAACTCTCCAAAACAATTCTAGGGCTCCTTACAGGAAATAATTAAAGGTCTGAATTGGGAACGGTTAGGGATAAGGGAAGATAGAAAATATTGACGGAAACTTGGTTTCGCTGATGGCCTTTGTTTGCTAGATAACTCAGGCAACAAACTACTAAAGACGAATACTAACCTAGGCAAGAAATTAGGAGCGTTGGCTAAATATAATACGCGCAAGCGGTGTGGAAATGCATGTGCTTGAGGCAGGTAGTGACGGCGCACACGGAAAACAAGGGTGAAAAACTTTCAGATTAAGAATATCACGGAGCGCATTTGTTGGCCACTGCAAATCAAGAACAGCCGTTCACCAGAATCCCAGTAGTGCAAATAGTACAACAGCTATATCCTGGTACTCACCAATGCTGCCTATATTGGGAGCCCAAAGAAAAAGACAAATTAAATTGAGGGAAACGCAGCGAGCTATAGAGAGCAAAATAATAAATGTTGTTGAAAGAGCGGAAGGGTGTGATTGCAAACTCGATTTGATGATTTTTTTTTTGTTGAAACCATGAAGGGATGGACAGAACATGTAATGCGATTATCTTCCATAAGAGTAACAGACTGAATCCCATGAAAAGGGAAAGGTAACTGATGGCGTCAGAAAGTTAGATTGCCAGAAGAGGTTAAAGAATTTGTGGGGATTAGGTGGGTGCAGTTACCATATACCTAGGTTGTAATGGAGGGAATTGGAGAGACCTTTGTCTTGCATTTTGTTTACACTAATGATGGTGGTGATTTATCTAGGCCTTCTCGTCAGCTTCCGCAGCACCAATCCCTTTTATTTAAAATTTCAAATTGGGCTAGTTGGGTGACTTAGCAATCCTAGCGACCAGCTATCCGGTAAAAATATCCTTTTCACTGTCTCACGGATCAGTGGCAGTGATATCTTAATCCGTGCCATATTATTTGCTTTGCCGTTTCGCAAACTATCTGCAGTTGAAAAGCGGGATCGTAAGACGAAGTTTTTGCACCACGATGTCTATTGGCTGGGATATCAGCAGTAGGTTTATAAGGAAGAAAGCGTTTTTATTGTGAGCAATTTTACGCGGGCCTTTTTAAAAGGTGCGTTGTGCATCGTAGCAAATGTCCACAACACAGATGCTGTGCTGAATGTTATCCTTGAAAAGGCCCCATCCAGTTCTTTGAAAAATCATTTTTCTCGTTGTAATGAGTGGTCTCTTTCACCTTTCACTTATATATTTTGCTGTCTCTTTACTGCTTCAACTGGTAAAGCATGTGTTACTTTTGCACACGTCACTGCTATAAAGCTAGTCAAGTGTTAAATATGCTGTTTTTGGACATGTGACAGAGCGAGCTAGCAACATATAGCGCTACTGCAAATCTACTAATACGCACAGTACTCACTTGGGTCATACTGCCTTCTTTAGGGCCTCCTTTACGGGACTGTGATCCTGGCGGCCAAACCTGAGGCACCTTTTGTTGCTCCATAGCTCTGTTTGCTGTTGTCTTAAACGCTACGACTCCTAAGAGTGCAATTATGCAACTGTACAAAATGGGCGGCATCCTCTACAATGCTCGTCATTACGAACGATTTCTGCTGCTTTTATCCAAACCTGACACTTCACTAGCACTTTCACAGCTACAATATATTCCGGAGATACTGCTCTGTGCACGTTTTGTTTTTGTCTCTGCTAGGCGACAGATTTGGCAGTGATCAATGTATTTTTGGCTGAAATGAGAAATTTTATATTTGGAAGCAATGCAGCTGCACCAGGCAGCCAATACAGATCGAGAGCAACAATATATATCAATGTACTTCTATGATCTCAAGAGTCTGGAAAAATAAACGCGCATGTGGTAGAACTGGCAGCTTTTGAAATGCATTGAGTGAGCAAAAAGGAAAATTTCCTTTGTGGTGCGACGTTCTGTTTGTGTTCGCGTGGGCACGAAATGCGTGCGTCAAATGACACCACACGAACGGATTCGAATGAAACAGCCTTTACGTCACTTCATTAAGTAGCATACAATTAGCTTTGAGCGAATAGTTATCCTACTAGATCAAGTTGTTCGTATCCATACGTACACCTTATCGAACCTACGTTCTCATGTTTTCAACGCCGTCGGAAGAAAAGTATAGGTCATTGTTTGCACTTATTGAAAATGCGTAGCGCTTTCACGAGAACAATTACAGATTAGCAGCCACATGGGATGCGATGCCAGACACTCGCAAACTGAGCATGAATACAACGACTTAAAGGCAGAAATGTGTTAGAACAGCTTTACTTCCACGTTTAAAGGTTACGCTTTCAAGGCGATGTCAGCCACATTGCTGCATGCTTTGCAAGGGCGATCTCATGTACTGTTTAGTGTTTGGCACATCGGACCGATATAATACATGTCCTGCGATAGGGAACATGGAAACAGGGAAACATGTATCAGGGTAATTCTTCAAGCGAACTAACCTACGAAGGACACCGAGGGAGAGGAAATGGCAATGTTGTTTATAGGTGCTGAATCGGTGTGTTAATAACATCCTTTTAGCGTGCTAAGATTAAATATAACAAGGCGTTAAAAGCCCCATTCAGTGAAAATGTGGCGTTAAAGTCCGCCCGCCGGCGTTGGCGTTGTGAGCGAAAAATCAAACTCATGGCGCTGGCAGCTGACGCGGCCGAGCACTATCTGGGCGTAGGGTTGCTTGACGTTACGTTTTGCCAAGGTGCTTGCAACGCGTCCTCTCTTTCACATGGGAGGGTGATATCGGAATCAGCCTGCAAGACCCTTGCATTCACGTTATTCCTAGGCGGCGCAGCGACGCTCATACGGCCTGGTTAACGTGGGCCTATCTGGCGATAGCCCCGTGCGAGTTACCGGCATTACTGCATGCGCCCGCCAACCATACTTTTACATAGCAGATTCCGCGGCGCATTCATGTAGTGACGAGCTCTAATTTTTTGCCCTCTAACAGGTCGACGACGACGCTGATATGTGGTTGTGCGCGTGTATGGAAACGACGTGAAAGTGTTTTAGCGTCCAGTTGTTTCTCCATTCTAGGAGAGGCAGTAATTTTTTTCGACAGCACCGATGCAGGCCCCATTTAGGCGGTAAGCATTCCTGTAGCTGTCGCGGTGGCCTTTGCGCAAATCTCATCGGCCATGCATGGAATTTGGGAAAGCTTTTCGTCTGAAGAATTTCATCGCGAGCAGACGCCTAATGTTTTAGCAATTTAGCTATGTTAACCTAGCTCTCAAAGGTGATGCCCATCACAACTGCGAATGTGATAGAAAGATCACGGTTACATGCCGTCAGTAGCTTGAATAACCTCGCACAGTGATCTTAGCGATTCGTACCATCCTGATGTACTTCCATGCCGTCGCCACAGTATCCACTGCACAATTCGGAGAGCAACTTACAGAAGAAAAAATACAAAGTTCCCATTGCACAGACATATCCGAATACAAATATATTATCTCTGTAATAAGACAGACTTTTGTATTCGTATATGCATATCTAGGGTATACACAGCAGTATAAGCGCTCCGTATGTAAGCGCTTGGTCTCGGTTTGTAAAATTTTGTTTTGGAATGACACGCGCAAATCAGTGGGACAGGTTTGATAGCGTCTGGATGAAATCACACGCATATTCTTGTTGTCATGGGGCTCAAAACGCCTCCTAGCTGTCATTAGCATGAGTAACACTCTTAAAGCTAGCATTACTAGAACTAGCTTCAGTTTAAAAGCTCCGGAGCTCCGCTCGGCGCCGCCGTTGCTTTGTACGACGAGCGGCGTTGCATTTGAACCAAGCTTCAGCACGCCGGCGGCTTCATGTGTTCCAGCGGCGCTCGCGAGAGTTCAGAGGTGAGTTGTCTTGCCATGGAATGTAGCAATTCAGGCAATACCGGGAATTGTTTATTCGTTTTGCTTTAAGTTTTTCTTCTCCTAGTTCGACGCGTTGACAAACACCTCTCAGTAATGGGGAGTGGCGTCGTGTGCAAAGGTGCCACTGCACCTGGATGATAAGTAAAATAATAGAAAACGAATTACTTTACTATCCTTGCCTACGAGTTCATTTTGAAGGCGTGCGCGTGTCAGCGTTCTAGCCATCATATCTGTGTGTAAGAAGAGTTCCTGTCATACTTGAAGGCTAATCCTCATGGGACCGGCAGTCGGTGGGCGGCTAAAGCGAGTATCCCGACGTCTGGCTTTCAGCCCGGTAGTGTTCAAATATCTGTAGCAGTAAGCTAAGCCGAGTGCGTTCTATTCATATCGCACTGCACAGTTAGAGCTGAGTGCGAGTATATATAAGATACTTGTTAATGACAATGTAATTAGGCAATAATATTTAAGCATAAATAAGCATGTGAAATTAAATGAATTAACCATGTGGTATATCGTTGAGTAGCCACTGACGAGCACGCTATACCTACACCATTAATTACAGATTTCCATACCATGCAAAGCAGAGTTTACACTGGGTAATTAGGTTTGACCGTGCTAAACACCACCCATCGTTTCGGCGCCTCTGAGTCTACGACTCAAAACGGCCAAAAGAAACACTGTCATTGTGGGCCCGAAAGTGAAAAAAGAAAGCAGCGTATATTGCTGGAGTGTTCAAATGCACGCGAGAGATTTACAAGCGTGTCAGTTAGTTTCATTCATTTCGGTGCTTCTCTGTGCATTCGTGGTGAGCGATTAATGACAAAATTATGGCTGCTTCCGGGAATGGTCACTCAGTTTCCTTTTAAGTAACTCAAACCTTTTATCTAGGTTCCTGTGCATCTAAAGGTATGCAATGTGTCTTCGCGTGTCCATTTCCAAATTGTCAGCTGACGACAGAAACACATTTCACCCCAATTTGTTTTAAATTTCCTCTGATCTCAAGTCTGAGCCCTTCGGTCAGTGCAAAGAATACTCTTTTTAAGTTTATTATGTGTTTGCTTTGTCCAAATTTGTTGCTTTTGCTTCTCAAGAATAAGTGAACGCTTCTCCCACACGCAACCATTTGTCTTACTTTTTAGGAATTATTCTGAATAGAGTACTACACCTACCGTGTTGGCGACGTGGTGGAGAAAAGACAGTGGCACTGCAGCAGCAGTGTGTGTGTGTATGTGTATAT
>JAJIZL010028514.1:12699-61105 GCA_023969395.1 Amblyomma maculatum
ATATATATATACATATGTGTATGTATATTGTATATATATAAAGACAAGAGGAAACACGGGAGGATATTGTACAAGAATTAGCGATTAGCGACGTTTGCAGCCGGCCTGTTCTTTTTCTGCACATACGGCACTCAATAACACCTAAGCAATAATGTAGGCTTCATAGCTCGCCCTAACCTCAGAGGAAACGGGCCCTTTAAAACATTTTTTGCGGCAAGCGATGAAACGCACCAATGCAATCGCTAGACTTGCGATTGTCACACGTATACGCTACATTGCCAAGAGAAATGGAAAATGTGGCTATATGCCTCGGTCTATGTTGTGCACCAAAACTCCAAATAAAATATGAGCATGTTTGTGTTTGTGACTGCACCGGGCAGTCAATCATTATGAAGACGGCAATGAGCGTGAAGCAACTGCTTTCTCGGCAGGTTCCATAGCGCTGAGTTGAGAGATAAGCTAAATGTGTTCTTTACCTTACAGCTGGAAAGGGTCAACAATAAGATAGGTGTAACAGGCCTCCACTTGGCTTCTGCTGCACCGATGTTGCGTTCTAGTGGCGTTGCTAGCAACGACTTTGGCTATTCGATAAGCAATCGTCGTGGCTGTAAAGAGGACTTGTGTGACGGAAACCTGCCCTTTCCTAACCTTACCTATATGAGGTAAAATGTTTTAATTGTAGACGGGGAGGCAAATATAGTCTTTGTATGTGCTTCAAAAATATAAGTGAGGCAAAGAAAATCTTGTAGGTAATTTTTGAGACAATATAGTTTTTGGCGTTCCGCCACTAACAGGGCTTGGAATGAAAACACAAAGAACGGTGTTCTTATCAAGAACCAACGCATTTTTATGCCAAGTATGCAGTAACCACAAAGGAGAACGCTGTTAGTTAGGTATGAATTGTGCAGGCATTGAAGAAGGCGTATAACGCGCATGGTGCGCAGACAGGCACACACACAAGTGCAGACGTCCTAGGAATGTGCTCGAGAACGTGAAGCCGTGACTTTCGAATACTCCATGAGGCATCCTTGCTAAAAACAACCTTTGCGAGCTCAGAAACTCTTATACAACTTTTTTTAAAAGAGCTATCTGGGAGGTAGCAGGCTGGCAGGGTCTCTGGAAGAGTCTGCAAGACGCTAAAATTACACAGGAGGTTTCAGGGCCAGCCCCACAGGCATACAGGCTAAACACATCGTTCATGCAATAGCTTTAAAAAAGTTTGGTGTGATACCCACAGGCTTCAGAATGATTCGAGCATGTCTAGGGATGCAGCGGTGGCGTAGCGGTAGAACATCCGCCTCGCATGCAAGAGGACCGGGGTTCAAATCCCGGTGCCGCGCAATTCTCCACCGGATGAAAAAAAAAAAGAAAAAAAATCCGCGTGTCGATGGAATTGCATAAACAGGTTTGGGGTGCGACCTGATGCCGGTGAACCCCTCCAGCAACGCACTCCCTCACCAGAACAGGAGTTGGCCACCCTGGTGCAGTAATTGGCCGCAACCTCCTATGATAAGCTCCATAAAACCCCGGCCCTCAGTCACCAGCGGCTGCGGAACAACTGACCACGGCGGCGGTCAGACCTGTGACGCAGCAGGGGGTGCTAAGAAAGCCTGGCTCCGCTGGACAGGCCACCATTGGAAACTGACCCTGGCAACGTTTAATGCTAGAACCCTAGCTAGTGAAGCTGGCTTAGCAGTGCTGTTACAGGAACTAGAGGGCATCAAATGGGATGTCATAGGGCTTAGTGAGGTTAGGAGACCGAATGAGGCATATACTGTACTGAAGGATGGGCATGTACTGTGTTATCGAGGCTTACCACAGAGGCGACAACTAGGAGTAGGTTTCCCTGTCAATAAGTATATAGCGGGTAATATAGATGAATTCTATAGTATTAATGAGAGGGTTGCAGGCATCGTAATTAGGCTTAATAAGCGGTATAAACTGAAGGTTGTACAGGCCTATGCACCTACATGTAGTTATGATGACCAGGCAGTTGAAGGCTTCTATGAAGATGTAGAATCGGCAATGCGAAAAGTAAAGACGCAGTATACTGACTAATGGGCGATTTCAATGCCAAGGTAGGGAAAAAACAAGCAGGAGACAAGGCAGTAGGTGACTATGGGATTGGTTCTAGGAATAGCAGGGTGGAGTTACTAGTTGAGTTTGCAGAGCGCAATAACTTACGAATCATGAATACCTTCTTCAGCAAACGGAAGAATCGGAAATGGACATGGAAAAGCCCTAACGGAGAGACTAAAAATGAAATCGACTTCATATGTTCAACCCCCGCCGTTATGCAAGATGTAGAGGTAATCGGGAAAGTGCGATGCAGTGACCACAGGATGGTGAGGTCCCGAATTAGCCTAAATCTGAAGAAGGAGCGCGACAGATTAGTAAGAAAGAAACCCATCAACGAATTAGCGGTGAGGGGGAGGGCAGAAGAGTTCAGGATCTCGCTACAGAATAGGTTTTCAGCTCTAACTGAGGATGGCGACATTACCCTAGAGGCAAGGAACAATAATTTCAGAGATATCATTACTGAGTGCGCGGTAGAAGTAGGCGGTAGGATAGTTAGAGAGGATACCGGCAAGCTGTCTAAGGAGACGAAAGATTTGATTAAGGAACGCCAGAGTACGAAGGCTTCCAACCCAACAGACCAGATCGAATTGGCCGAGATAGCAAAGCTGATCAATAAGCGCAAGGCGGCCGATATAAGGAAGTATAACATGGAGAAAATTGAGCATGCTGTAAAGAACGGGGGAAGCCTTAAAGCGGTAAAGAAGAAATTGGGCATAGGCAAAAACCAGATGTATGCCATAAGGTACAAGGCGGGCAACGTCATCACTAATATGGAAAAGATAGTCAAAGTAGAGTTCTATACAGATCTCTACAGTAGCCAAAGTAGTCGGTACCGTAATGAGATTGGCGGTAGAGAAAAACAGTCAGACGTTCCACCAGTGACGAAGGACGAGGTCAAGAAAGCACTAGAAACTATGAAAAGGGGGAAATCAGCTGGAGAGGATCAGATAACTACAGATTTGCTGAAGGACGTGGGGGATATCGTGCTAGAAAAACTGGCCACCCTGTATACGCAGTGCCTGGTGTCATCGACGGTACCGGAACCATGGAAGAATGCGAACATTATCCTCATTCACAAGAAAGGGGATTCTAAGGACCTTAAAAATTACAGACCAATCAGCTTACTGTCTGTTACGTATAAGGTATTTACTAAGGTAATCACTAATAGAATCAGGACAACCTTAGACTGCAATCAAGCAAAAGATCAAGCAGGGTTTCGGAAACATTACTCTACTATCGATCATATCCATACCATCAATCAGGTGATAGAAAAATGCTCGGAATATAACCAGCCCTTATACATAGCATTCATTGATTACGAAAAAGCATTTGACTCAGTTGAAACCTCGGCGGTGATGCGGGCATTGTGAAATCAGGGGGTAGACGAGCCGTACGTTAAAGTGCTGGAAGATATATATAGTGGCTGCACAGCAACCACAGTTCTGCATAAAGAAAGTAACAAAATTCTCATAAAGAAAGGTGTTAGGCAAGGAGACACAATCTCCCCAGTACTATTCACAGCTTGTTTAGAGGAAGTATTCAGAGACTTGGAATGGGAGCAGTTAGGGATAAGGGTAGATGGAGAATACCTCAGTAATCTGCAATTTGCTGATGACATTGCCTTGCTAAGCAACTCGGGGGATGAACTGCAAATAATGATTGATGACCTAGACAGGAAAAGTAGAAAGGTAGGCTTGAAAATCAATATGCAGAAGACTAAGGTAATGTTCAACAGCCTCGGGAAGGAACAGCAGTTTACATTAGGTAGCGAAATACTGGAAGTAGTAGGCGAATATGTCTACTTAGGACAGGTAGTAACTGCAGATCCGGACCACGAAAAGGAAATAACAAGAAGAATACGATTGGGATGGAGCACATTTGGCAAGCACTCGCAGATTATGACTAGCAGCTTACCGGTATCGCTCAAGAGGAAAGTATACAACAGTTGCATCTTGCCTGTACTCACCAATGGGGCTGAAACGTGGAGGCTAACCAAGAGAGTTGCACTTAAGTTGAGGACAACCCAGATGGCTATGGAACGAAAAATGGTAGGGGTAACATTAAGAGATAGAAAGCGTGTAGAGTGGGTCAGAGAAATAACTCAAGTTACCGACATTCTAGTAGAAATTAAGAAGAAGAAATGGACATGGGCAGGACATGTAGTGCGAAGAGAGGATAACCGATGGTCGCTGAGGGTAACAAACTGGATTCCAAGGGAAGGAAAGCGTAGCAGGGGGCGGCAGAAAGTTAGGTGGGCGGATGAGATGAAGAAGTTCGCAGGGGTCAAGTGTATGCAGCTAGCACAGAACCGGGTTAAGTGGAGGAATATGGGAGAGGCCTTCGCCCTGAAGTGGGTATAATCAGGCTGATGATGATGATGATGATGACATTGAACCATCTGTGCAGGTTACGAATGAGGTGCTCAAGGGTAAGAAAAGCGTATATTTATCCAGATACATATTGAAAAATTATTATTTCAGCCCAATTTCTTTGCAGCATGCTCCTTTCGGTGCTCACAAATTATAGAGCTTTGATGGTTTTTGTTGCTGTACTCATTATCCACCATATATACTGCGCCTTCCTTATCCAACTGTCCCTCTTTGTAATTGCATGTTACTTCCCTACTTTTCTTGTTGTTGAAAAGTGCTCTTATTGAGGAGAAGATCGTAGATCTTGTGCATATATTTTTGATGGGCTGCTTTGCTAGTTCTCCCATATGTACACAGTATTGGTATAGGGACGGTGGGTAGTATCTGGCGAGGAAAAAAATAATAAATCTTGTGCTTATTGTATGTCTTAAATAGCATCATAATAATAAATAAATACTTGTCTAAGCACAAGTGTTATTTTAACTGCTAAGTTTCTGTGTCTGCTGCCTACGTGTTCAATTGCCGTTACGATTTGGGGAATGCTAAACATTGTCTGGCTAAAGTATGCTGCACATTTTCTGGCGATACTCATGCTACGCCGATGGTCGCATCCATTTCTTCTTTTGACGGTTCACGTGTCAGAAGGTCGCAGCCATTGTGTCACAACATCGCAGCCATGTTCACCTGATGACAAGGGTGTATTGCAAGCAGTAGATAGGGGGGCGGCTGGAGTATAACGCGCAGAGGCAGAGAGAGAGAGAAATTAATACATATCAATGAATACAATAGATGCTTACTTCCTAGGGAACCTGGATTGAAATCCTGATGAGAGTGATAAGAAGCAAAGAATAATGAAGGACAGATATCAACAGTATACAGTGCTCGGGCGCAAGCGCGCACGCATATGTACACACTAGCTTGAAAGCACGGGACAAGAAGAAGAGCTCTATGCTATCGGTAGTTTCATCGCAATGTCGTGTAGTCTGGCCCATGAACTGTTTGCAGAGAACAGATTATGTTTAGACAGGAAGAGACTGCTTTGGGTAATATATATCAGTTGAAGGATTCTTGTCAATGGTGTCATCTCGTGCACCTATCGCCAGGATGTATGGCAGGTTGGTAGAGTGCGTAGATAGATCGACGGGTGTAAAAGATACATCTGTGTCAACCTTTGAAAAGGGGTAGTAGCAGTCTTGACCATGCTCAGCATTTCATATTCCTTAAGCCATCTGTCGCCTATATCTAGTAAAGTTAAAGACTGGAGTTTTCATATTATATATATATATATATATATATATACGTATATTGTGAGCACTGTGTGGCGCTTCATCTTCCACTATATATATATATATATATATATATATATATATATATCAATATAAGCCCTAGCAAAATAACAGCTTGAGGGGCAAGTTGGTGCTGCATAATACCCAGAAATGTGGCGTAACAAACGCAATCACATGCGAAGAGACACAACACACGCACACACTACCAACTGTAATATGGATCTGAACACACACTTCCTCTTTAATTTTCTTGCCCCACTTGATTTTTACCTTAAGTCTACTGTTGTGCCGTTTGGGACAGATATGTATGTGCGGAGAAGGGGCATTTGTATAGGGTCATGCGTTGGCCCAGTTCTATGTAGCATCTTTTTATCTTCTGTTGGCAGAGCAATTTATGCATCCCTTAATGGTTCAGGTTTAAATATTTAGATATGTTGATGATTTCTTTGTCATTTTGGATGGCTCTGGAGTGATTCAAAGTGTGAAACGCGTCTATTCTATTTTTAGGATACAAGGAAAAGGACTTACTCATGAGCTACCTGCGGACAACAAGTTGCAGTTTCTAGATTTAAATATGAAATTTTCTGATGGGGACGTCTGTTGGAAGTATTTTCCCATGGCTAAAAAAGAGCTACTTCCATATGGTTCAGCCCATTCAAAGACTGTTAAAAGAGCGATAGCTTCCCTTTCTTTGGAGTCGGCCCTGTTAAAATCATGTAAACATATGGCTGAGGATAGCTTCAATAATCCATTACAAAGCCTTCAGGTGGCTGGTTGGTTTCCCGGTTACGATTATTTGTGGGGTAGCAGAGACTGTGCTTCAGAAAATGCAAGGGAAAAGAAGGACTGCAGATAAGGTGAGAAATAAACGCCCACAAGTAATACCTCATATTCATACAGTTGCACACTACCTGAAAAAGGTAGCAGGTAGGTATGAGGTGCCAGTTGTGTTTTCTGAGCCAAAAAACTGGGTGCGTTAAGCACAATGTGATAAGCAGCATGTAAAGAGTTTTATTGGATCTTTTGGTGGTGGGATTTACGAGATTCCACTGACTTGCGGTAAAATATATATAGGGCAGACAGGAGGATGTATCAATGATAGAATAAGAAAACATGAGAAATCAATAGAAAATGAGAAGGGGTCAAGTTTACCCCTGCACTGTCAGAAGTGCAAGTGTGAGCCATAGTTTAGCAGGCTTAATATTTTAGGGAAAAGTCGGGATAAGATGGCGCGCGAAATTTTAGAGGCGTTCTGGATACAGAAGAAAGAAGACATTTGTATTAGTGAAGCCTCGCTGCGTTTACGTAGAAAAGAATTTACTTTTATTGAGGAATCTTCTTCAGTAATGGAAAGAATCGAGTTTATTCTTAGACACCTCTCATGTATTGTGGCCATGTTTGTTTATTGATCCTTCTTTCCCTCAAGTACATGTACTTCTCATTCTCATGTACTTCGTCGCTTCGTAGACATGTTGGGCAGGTTACAGTTTTTTCATTACATAAGGACTTCACAAGTGATGTGTTTTGGATGGACATGTCTTACTGCACATGTGTGGTGCATGGTTGCTTGTTAGTGTGTGACTATGTGATGGACGTTGTGACTGTCCAGCTTGGATGATGGTTGTGGTACACTGGGACGATTGTGATATTAGCTGTTGGGAAAAGAAGTGATGTGTGGAGATGTATGTGAGTGTAGAATTGGTGATTGTCATGCTTGGACGATGTTTATGTTCTGCGGGGAAGAAAGGGCTACTATCTCATTGGCAAAGAAGAGTATGATGAGAAGATGTACTTGAGTGTAGAAGAAGAGGAGGGGTGAAGACGGAGTGTGTGTTCAGATTCATATTACAATAGTGTGCGCATATGTTGTGTCTCTTCGCATGTGATTGTGTTTGTTGCGCCACATTTCTGGGTATTATGCCCTAGCAGCACAATCTTTTTATTTCAAATACCACTTGGTATAACACACTAATGGCATTCATCCTTAAGCAGAGCCGTGCACTATTCGTAACCCTGTAGTGATTTTCGCTTCATTAAAGCGGCGTTTTTTGGCTCCTTCGTTCTTGCAGTCTTTAATTCTATTCCAGTTATACCTGTCCATGGCTTATATGGAGTCAGAGAGATTGATTTTCCCAGAGTCTTTGCATCTTGCTCCCTTGACCGACTTGTCCGAATAAATTGGGAGTGTTCATTCTCGATTCTTCTTGCAAAGAATTCAGCATTAAGATGGCGTTTTATAAGGAGCTTTTTGTGGGTTATATAATCAAAGTTGTAATTAATACTATGCATAAGTATGATGACAATGTTTGGTAGTGGAGTGTAGTTATCAATGGAGTGTAGTTATCACTCCTACCCGCATCTCGGTAAGGGTCAGCGATCTTCAATACAAGTAAATTTTATGACATTCATTAATTCCTCGGCTTATTATTCCAGATACCAATAAGACGTAGCACAATTTTCTGAAGCTAGCGCAAGAGATCCACGCATGGCTTGCGGGAGACGTGGCCGGCGCTGCATGTGGAGGCATACAATGCTGCCTTCAACGGATGCTTGATCGCGCGAAGGCGAAAGCTGTCCTAAGGCGCTAGTCGCGCGTCACGCACTCAGCAGAATGTTAGTTTTTTAATGACACCAGGAAAATAATTTTCGTATATTGAACACCTTGAGAGCGTACTTCGATAGCTGTGGGGTCTAGAATAATTGCTCACAGATGGAAGCTGATGAAGGCGCTGGCATTGAATGCACAGCGGAGAGAGTTGCAGTGAACCACGAGGGTGAAAGATAAGAAAAGGTACCTTATTTACAGACGCAGATTAAGAGTTACATATTTTGTGCCGAGTTGTCTAATGAAAGTTGGTCTTCCAGTTCTTTCAACTATAGCTACGAATTCCTGGTAGGGGTCGAATGACAGAGAATGCAGGGACTAGTTGGTGACAGAACAGTAGAGGATGAATCTTAGCGGCGACGGAGCTGAAGTATGTGGGAAGTGATCTTGTACTACTTTTAGATCAGAATGAATTAGCGGGCGCTGAAGCAAGCGAAGGATATGATTGTTTCTGGGAAATCATTGTGCTCGCAGTGGAGGCATATAGGCGGAGTGCAGTGTGACTCTGTCCATCCTACGCCTTTATGATCACCCAGATGGCTTCAGATAAAAACAAAAACTATGACTTATTGTCCAACTGAGGAGTAATAGTAATGCACCAAAATGACAGCAGAATCAGCATGGTTAAGTTATGAGGCTGCTGGGAGCATTGTGAGCAACATCACTGCGTATGCCATTAAACGTATCACATAGTCATTAACTTACACTGGCTATTGACGACATTATATCATTGATCTCCCGCCGTAAATATAAACCGCTACTTTATTAAAGCCTTAACAATAGGCCGGCATGGCCTAGGTGTTATTTCTCTGAGGACCCAATCCTCCTGGTCAGTCCGATTCTCACCCCAAGCTTGCCGCTGTTTCACCAACTGGCTTCTCTGCTCATGGTCCAAGGATTGCAATGGCTTCGATTCAGATGCCAGCTGTGCTACTTCAGTTGGCAGCCTTAATAATGTTCAAGCTTCGGACACCACACATCGGCTGAGTGGTTGTGTAGCGGCTCTACAGCCTTATTCTCAAAGTGGAGGTCATTTTTTCCACTGTCTTTTACCGCACTATCGTATTATAATATTGTCCGCTGCTCTCTCCATACACAATGCCTAGTCATGAAAAAGCAGACAAAGGGTAAACTGTTGCAGTTCGACGTCAAAACATTATGTGGTGGGCTGCTAATATGCTCTTGGCGTCATTGTGTTTCGCCATGAATTTTATCAAAGTTCGTGATGACATTTGGTAGCATTCCCGTTACGCAAATATACATAATATCAAATGTGACATGTGAATGCTGCGTGGCTGGTATAATTCAAGCGGCTTTTCTATGCTTAAATATATTTTGCCAGTATCGAAAAGCACACGGAACGAACGAATGGCATAAGGCCTCCACGACGTCTGATAAAACATAAGTTCTGTTATAGAGAATATCTATTTCGGAACCGCTTTTGTATGGTCACAGGTGTTTACCAAGTTTTCGAGTGGTTTCTTTGTAATATACGCAATGTATTATTCGGCTCTTTACATACCGAGCGAATAGCTTATTGTATTATGTTATTCGTCCGCGACATATTAATAAATTCCGCTATATATTATGACAGATTTTCTCTGGTTCTGACTTTATCAGTAAAACAAGATGACTCAAAACGCATACTTCTGTCACATAAACACAAAAGGTGTACTACAAGAGCGCACCGCCCGGCTCAATCTTGAACACATTTAGAGAGTTATCTCTACTGTGTTCGCTTGAGATTTTCCTGTTCTTCCCGCACCTAGTACCTCATGCGTTCCACAGATGGCATCAAGTGCTTTTGCGCCCATGTTTCAACTCGCTCTGGGGAGAAAACATTGTCGTCTTCAAAGTCGTGCGAACACGCGAGGACACTATGCTATCGCCGCAGCCCATCTGCCTCGAGTAAAGTTGCAACGCACTCGTGCGCTCAGTAGCAAAAATCTTCATCTCAAGAACTTTCGTCTGCACCACGTCATCACGCACCAGACGGCTCCTCAGTTACAGCCATGAAACAAGACCTACCCTTATACCAAAATACTCTCTCGCGTTGCGCACTGAATATCGCCATGTTCATGAATGTCTATGTGCGCCGTTTCTTCAGTTAACCTAGGTAAATAGGCCACACAGATACGTCAACGTACTAAAGACAAGTACCACAGCCATGCCAGATAGCTGCCGGGATCATCCAACAACGAGAAGCCACACTGTTCCCTTGTCGAGAAGCTTACCAAGCGCGCAAGTGAGCCAAATTTGAAGTGGCAGCAGTGACAGACACTTCGGCTCGTGGCTAACGGCAATGATACTTGGTTCTTGGATCTGTAGCATGACGTCGTTGTGCCGCCGCAAAAGAAGACGACAGTCTTAGCACGCCTGCCAAGTACGCTCAGTTCGCTCTACGTGGCAGCAGGACTGAATGCCGAGGGTTCGCTGTCCACTTCCCGCCTGGCTCAGTGGGTCCTGTCAAATATATTTGTGGATACCCGACGGCGAGTGTGTCTGTTGTTCATCTCCACAGATCTATACAATTTTATATTGTCAGAATACTGAGCTTACTTTCGTCCTCTTATTCTAGGAACACTTAAAGACGACGACAAATCGCTACCACAAAGGCCTCCGCCGACATGAACGGAGTCAAGAAGCTAGCGAACACAGAGCACCTTCAACGGTTTACTAAACTTTGGCTTTAAATGTGGAAGGTATGTACAAAGACTGCAGTATCTTTTTCTACTACTCTTTTAATGACATGAAAAATACTGCTGTAAACCTTACCACTTAAACCCACATTCTCTTTGAAAACGTTATCCAGAGGGTTTCTTTTCAGCGACCTTTAGTCAATAACTTCTAAGCTCGTCTTGTAGAAAAGCCTTTGCCGCCGCCGTGCCCTGAAACCTGTTGAAAACCTGCCAGGAAATCGTCACGTGAGCGCCTTTAAAATTGGGACGCCGCCGTTTTTTGTGCACGTTCAGGGTGGCACCGTATCATTTCGCGTTCCATTTAGCATCCATCTTCTAGTCAGATTGGAAGCTAGTTTGTGAGAGGTATATGAACCATGGACTTATGAGCCTCAAGGTATATGCCGTTCATTATAAGTGTAGTTGTCCACCGAGGATACGAGATACTTGCATCCGCTTTCCTTTGCCCTAATATCAAAGCAAGCAAAGACGTTTAACAACTGCCAAATTTTGTGTTATGCTCTCAGTGCAAGAACTCCACGGAATAAAAAAGCAATGATAAAGGCGCTATTGCGTCTGTCCACAAGGCGAAGATTAAGTGTCCTCCAGATTTTTCTGTACGGAATGTTTCTCGAACATTTCTAGAGGGCCTAATGAAAATCACTCCTGATCACTGTTACGAATGCCAGCCCACGTCAGTCTTCATCATTCACTCCGGCTACGCCACAAAATCTAACGAAATTTTACCAGCTTCTATATGCTGCCAAGCAGCACTGCTATATTCAGCATCGTCCAAACCTGCTTGTAATGCCTACAGCATACAAGCCGGGAAACATGCAGCCATTAAATGGCCGAAATAAAGCGTTCAAGATCGTCTACAATATTAACGCGTCTTCTGTAAAGAACAAACACATGTCTCAAGGGTCGAAATATATCGGGTAAAAAAACTTTAGAGCCGGGAGCTGTAATGCGCTTGGCTGGAAAAATCAGAGAAAATACATTTAAAAAAACGGGAAGGCTCGATGCATTTGTTTTGTGGAAAGTTTCCTGCGGTGCTATCAGATTGTTTCTGCGAATCACTCCCGCCGTCACTATTGTTTCTGCTCTGTAGCGCCCACCTTAATATATACCAAAATTACCTGAACGATCGCAACCCCGTATTCGAGGGGAAAGTTACTCATGCTTGATATTAATCGAAGCAAGTTGCACTGAAGAAATTCGTTCATTGACTCGCCGCACTCGGCACGAATAAAATAGCGCTTGTGATTGGTGCCTTGCTGTTTCGCGGTAACGTATTCTTGCTGTTGGTGCGTTCTGCAACACTGATGTAGAATTGCGAACTCCTGCGATGTCAGCGCACGTTGATCCCCAGGTGGTCGAAATTACTCCGTAGCCCTCCACAACAGCTCCTCTTTCTCTCTTTCTACTTTCACTCCCACCACCCTTCCTTCCTATACGGCGCAGGTCAGGTGTCCACAGAATACAAGTGTGGCAGATACTACGCCTTTCCCTTCCGGTAAACCAATTATTATTATTAACTCCTATGATGGCCAGAGGTCTCGGGCACGGTTTGAAGAGCTGAAAAACATTCACGAACTTGTGGGTTGCCAGTTCAGTGAATTTTAAAGTAGAAATATCTTTATTCCTACAAACAATCTTCCATCTATGGAATGGTACAAAATATAAAAAGATTTTTATACACTTTGCTATTAAAGGGCCAACCACATGGAGGGTACTCCCCTGATGGGGCTAGGGCAGGTAGGTCACCGCCGCTTGTGGCGGGGGCTAGCCTGCCACCAAATGTTTATCTGTTGTAGGCGGTCATTGTACCCGCCACCGCTTCGGTGGTGGTTGGTTGGTTGGTTCATAGGAAGGGAAAGGCGCAGTATCTGTCACACTTGCTCTGTGGACACCTGAACCGCACCGTAAGGGAAGGGATGAGGGTGGGAGTGAAAGGGGATAGAGAGAAAGAGGAGCCGTAGTGGAGGGCTACGGAGTAATTTCGACCACCTGGGGATCTTTCTGGACAACAGCTGTTTTAGCGGCGCGCGTCTTTCTCTCCCTCTTCCTTTTCTTTCTTTTCTATTATCTCTTCTGCCTGCACGAGGCAGCGGAGGTGGCTCAGCTACAGAGCCAGTAGCAGGCCCGTGCACTTTTCCCGGTTATATGTCCAAACCTCTGAGCTGCGTCTCGCAACCAATTCGTACCCCCTGTGCGCTTACGTTGCCGCTCCTGACAACGCTCTCCGCGGTGTAATCTACAACGCCGTGGACCAACAGAGGCAAGAGGAGATCATAGCAGACCTTCAAGCTATGAACCCCAGCAATACCTACGCCATTGCCGATGCAAGACAGATGGGGCGTACGCGGTCCATCCTGATCACCTTCGTCGGCACAAAAGAACTACCCCGCACCGTGATATTCAACTGCGGCCTTTTTATCTGCCACCCTTTCCGCCGCAAGGCCGAAGCTTGCACCAATTGTTGGAGCTACGGCCATCGCTCCGACGTATGCACCCAGCCCAGATCCGGACGCTGCACTCGCTGCGGAGCCGTGCACGAGATTCGGGAGCCCCCCGACTGCACACCTAAATGCATCTTGTGCCAAGGCACACATGTCACGGGATCCCGCCCGTGTGGACTTCGCTACGCGCGGACCGGTCCCTCTCCAACCAACTCCAGTCTTAAGTCAACGTCATCCACCCCACCGCAATCAAAACCGTCCACCGAAGACTCCCGCCCATCTAGACCCAGCCAGCGGTCCAACTCTCGGACCCGCCAAGAACGCAGCCCCCGCCGCCGCTCCGTCTCTTTTCCGCCACTGCCAAGTCAAGACACCTCATCGACTTCTTCCCAGGTGAGCCGGCCTTTGCAGCCTCCCACCCCCGACCCCGAAAAAGAAGAGCTCAAAGCTCAAGTCGCTGCCCAAAACAGGGAGATTACCCTGCTAAAACAACAGCTGCAGGCGTTGTTGGGGCACCCCCAACTCCCCAGCCCTTCTACACAATGCCCCCACCACCTGTCACTCAAAGGTCCCAGCCGCCCCTACCCGCCCCCATGTCCATCTCCTCCAATGCTTCCTCCCGCGCCACCTCCCCTTCCCGCACCCCTCCACAAAAGAGGCGATCAACCAACCAGCCCACATCCATCCCGGAGGTGGAGGCCGTCATCCACCACACAGCCTCGTTTCTTGATGCCCATGAGCAACGCCTCATGGCCGCAATTTGTACACTGCGTACCGACACGCAGAAATGGATGAAACAAATTAACGAACGCGTAGCCAGAATTGAGGCCCGCCAGAGTGCCCACGAAGCCGAACTTGCCCAGACGACCCTAATGGTGTCATCCCTCCTCCCCTCCTCCTCATCTCCCAATCCCCCTGCACCAGCAGGGGCACCCAGGCCTCGTGATGGCCAGACACCCCTCACGCCTTAATTTCTGGCAGTGGAACTGCCGTGGTTTCCGCGGAAAGCGGAACGCGCTGCAGCTCCACCTCCAGAACATCCCTCCCTCCGAGCTCCCCGCTTTAATCGCCCTCCAAGAAACTTTCTCCCCAGTTAAACTGCGCGACTTCACTGCTTTCCATCCTTCTTCCTCATCCCCCCCGAACATTGCCACTCTGGTTCACCGCAACTACACGGCGATAGAGCATCCTCTCGACGTTCCAGAGTGCACGCACCTTTTCCTAGAACTCCTTCCCCGGCGGCGACAGGATGCCAGTCTCTTTGTTCTTAATGTCTACAGCCCTCCTCGCACACCTTCAGCTCCTCTCCTCCTCCTTCTACGCAAAGCCCTTTCTCGCGCACATCGCAACGCGCTCCTCATTCTTGGGGATTTCAATGCACATCACGTCAGCTGGGGTTATCCCGGGAACAGTAGGAAAGGTCTCGCGCTGTGGACATTCATCCAGAACGTACAGTTATCCGTCCTTAATGATTTTTCTGACCCAACCCGCATCGGCTCCAGCGTCCAACGCAACACTAATCCGGACCTTTCCATCTGCAAAAACGTCGTGGATGCAGCGTGGACGAACACCTGGGTCTTTCTCGGCAGCGACCACTATATCCTGTCCATCTCTTTCTCTCTTCCTAGCCTATCCTCCCGCCAGCGTCTGAGCCAGGTAGTCGATTGGGATCGGTTCCGCCACTCACGGCAACATGCCCCCACCTCCATCTCAGACCTTTCTCAATGGACTGCCACCTTGCTCAAAGATGTTTCATCCGCCACCTCTACCGTCCCTACCCCTCCTCACTCCTCCACGGCTGACAGCCGCCTCCTTCACCTATGGGAGGCGCATCATTCCCTGCACCGCCGCTGGCTTTCACAAAAACACAATCGCTCACTTCGCCTCCGCCTTGCCCGCCTGGGTATGGAAATTGAGGAGCACTGCTCATACCTCACCAGGCAGCAGTGGGGCCAGACATGCGACCGCATGGCCGGTAACCTCGGGCTGAGGGATACGTGGGCGCTCCTACGTGCCCTCCTTGACCCGTCGCATGTCAAGGCCACGCAACGCAGGGATGTGACGCGCCTCCTGCAATCCTCGCCGCTATCCGATTCCGATTTCCTTCTTGCACTCCGAGATCGCTATCTCTGCACTTCCCCTCCGTCCCCCCTCCCTTCTTACATCGGCACCATTAATTCTGCGCTTGACGCAGATATCACTTTGGGGGAGGTTTGTGCGGCGCTACATAAGCTCCGCACCACTTCCGCACCAGGAGCAGACCAAATTTCTAATAAGGCCCTCCGTAACCTGGACACATCATCCCTAGAGGCCATTACGGACCTCTTTAACAAACATTGGCACGAAGGCACCCTGCCTTCTGAGTGGACCCACGCTAAGGTGACCTTCATCCCCAAGCCCGGCAAACCCATAGACATTCAAAATCTCCGTCCTATTTCCCTCACCTCTTGTCTCGGTAAGCTCTTTGAGCACGTCGTTCTAGACCGCTTACAGAGCTTCCTCGAGGGCAACCATCTCTTCCCCGATTCGATGTTCGGCTTTCGCCCATCCTTCTCTACACAGGATGTCATGCTCCAGCTCTCCGAAGAGGTCCTTCACCCTCTTCACGCCAAGCGCACTCGCGCGATCATGGCACTGGACTTGACAAAAGCATTTGATAATGTCTTCCATACCGCCATCCTAGACGCCCTTTCTACCCTAACGTGGGCTCCCGAATCCATAGTTACATCAAGGCTTTTCTTGCCCATCGCACGGCTGAGATCTCATTCGGCACCCTCTCCTCTCCTACTTTCCCTCTTGGAAATCGAGGTACCCCCCAGGGTTCTGTTCTCTCTCCCCTTCTCTTCAACATCACCCTTTTTCCGATGGCACGTGCTCTAGCTAGCATTCCTAACCTCTCCCATGCTTTCTACGCTGATGATATCACCCTCTGGGTGACTACCGGCAATCTTGGTGAGATGGAAGCCGCTCTCCAGGCGGGCGCTAAAACGGTTGCCGATTATGCTCGCACGGTCGGGCTAGCTCGTTCCCCGTCCAAGTCGGAGCTCCTGCTCCTCCTGGCTCGAGGCATAGCTCCAACCTCATCTCCTAACCTTAACGTCACTATCGACGGACATCCCATCCCTTCTGTCTCTTGCATCCGTATTCTCGGTCTCTTTCTCCAATCCAATGGCGAACACACTACTGTCCTTTCCCGCCTTACTACCACCGTCCAGCAGACGGTACGGCTGATCCGACGGGTCGCTAACCGACACTACGGCATGCGCGAGCACGACCTCCGTCGTCTTGTTCAGGCCTTTGTGCCAAGCCGCCTTGTCTACTCCCTCCCCTACCTCTTTCTGTCTCGTACCGAGGAAGACAAGGTCAACTGTCTCATCCGCCAAACCTATAAGTCGGCTCTCGGGCTTCCCACTTCCACCCCCACTTCTCGTCTACTGGCGATGGGCGTCCACAATACTCTTTCAGAACTTGTGGAGGCCCATCGCGTGGCACAACTCGATCGTTTATCTCGCACCACCCCTGGTAGAGCCCTTCTTACTTCCCTTCGCTTGACCCCTGTCTCCCCTATCTCTGTCACCCATCCCTTGCCCAGCTCCCTCTTCTCCATGCTCACTGTCAAGCCCCTTCCCAAGAACATGCACCCTGAGCATCATGCCGCTCGCCTATCTGCCCGCGCCTCCACCCTCTGGTGCCAGTACGGTACACGGTCTGACGCCGTGTATGTTGATGCGGCACCCTACCTCTCGCATCCCGCCTATGCCCTGGCCACTGTCTCTAATACACGAGCCCCCCTCTCCGTCGCCACTATCCATGCTCTCACTTCCACTGCCGCCGAGGAAGCAGCCATCGCCCTCGCCATTGCCAGCACACCAGCCCTTTTCATATTTAGCGACTCTAAGACCGCAGTCCGCAACTTTGCAAAGGGTAGAATCTCTTCCTCTGCACTCAATATCCTTAAGCACTTCTCCCCCCCCTTCCCGATCTATCCAACTATTTTGGGTTCCGGCTCACGCGGGGCACCCTGGAAATGAGGCGGCAAATTCTATCGCTCGCGAAATGACCGACCGAGCTGGCCCCCTCCACCAAGGGATGGACACGCGTGACTCCCTCCTCACCTTCCATGACATCACCCTCCACTACCGCAACTCCCGATTATCCCTCCCTCCCCCTCACAAGTCCCTATCTAAAATCGAACAGAATACGTGGCGCCATTTACAGGCCCACTCTTTCCTCTCCCCTGCACGCCTTGCCCTTATTCACCCCGGTGCCTTCTCGCCCCAATGCACGCTTTGCAGCTCTCCCCGAGCAGACTATGCTCACATTCTTTACTCTTGTCCGGCGCACTTTCCCCCCATCTCCTGGCAAATAAACAGCCCGCAGCTGTGGGAGGCTGCTTTGGCCAGCTCGGAGCCGCATATTCAACAGCGGCTTACGACCTGGGCAGCGGAAGTCGCCGCCAGGCGTGACCTGGAGGCCACGACCAGCAGCCGGAAGGCCACCCACGGAACGGCGGCAACATAATTTTACGTTTTTTTTTAATTTTTTGGCCTTCAATGAATAAAGTTTGTACCACCTTCCTACAGCCACAACAACAACAGCGAACTTTCTCTGCGAACTTCATGCGGTGCGGCGGACCGCCGACGCACCGTCGCCGTGCCGAACCACATGCAGGGAAAAACTGGCGGCGTCAGCAGCGTCGGCGCCCGAGTGAGAAAACGCACGACCTGGGTCCGATTCAACAACGCACTTTTTGCACTAGATTACATTTTAAGAGCAACACATTAAATAGACAGCGTCTCAAATTGCGCCCGACAGCGCTTGTATACTGTCTCCGGTTTGAGCCAGTGTTCAGCGGGATGTCGAAAAAGCTCCCGCTTCAGCTGTATCATCAGAGTAGGTAAAATCGCAAAGCTTACAGCACCTCATGGCGGGACCTTACCAAAGCAGTGCCGCCCGCTGGTGCGGCGCACGACAGTACTCTTCCGTGCGCTGCTCCCTAGTCGTCGCTAGGCTTATTTTGTTTCGCATCGATGGTACAGTACTGAAGCGGCGCTGTGAAATTCCCTCGTGCTATAGTAAATGGTCTACTCATAGAACTGCCTAACTCTCAATCCAATTCTCTGACAATAAAAGCAAAGTATGATTAACTTCGGCTCCACTTTTTAGCGGAGGCGGCTTGCAAGCGGACCGAAGTAGCCGTGCCGCAACGGTGGCAGCTGGTTGTGAGCAGAGGTTTGCTTGAATCGCAGCTGTCGCTTCTATATCAGCCACTCAGTACGGCTCAGCAATCCTCAGGAAGGATTCAGTATTGACATTTCGCTTATTATTTACGCGAACAACAAAATTTAGCACACTTTTCTAAAGTTTTGCGTATCGTCGGCGCTCACGACTTGGAGCTGCTAAGGCTCCCCTATTTTTTTAAAGGTAGCGACAACTACCCGAGCGCCCTCTCGAGCGATCCAGGGGCAGCGCTAGCAGACGACGCGTGGCACTCTTTCGAACGTATACCTCGTACTCATGAAGCCGCGCTCGGTGCACACATAAACCGATGAATTCAACAGATTTGTGTCCTCTGCTGCTCAGGCAACTGCAAAAGACAGGAATAATAACTTAAACATGAGTGTGCAGCATAAACGTTAAAAAAAAAAGAAACGCGTGCGTTAACAAGCCAGCTCATTCTTCTAAACCATTCTCGACTCAGTAAAGCGGCTAGGAAACTGTTCAATAATTATGCTTTGAAATTAGTAGCGAACTTTAAGTAGAAACGACATTTCAGTAAACCTATTGGGCTCGTTTCCTTACCAAAAAATAAGTAGACAGCGAGTTTGCAACTTTTGGGAACGTCGTTGCGCACAGAGCTCTGATGAAATAAGGGCGTCATTGCGTTTGTAACTGTTCGGGTATACTCCGTTGTACACACTTTTTTGGCTCGAGTTTATTTCGTTTACAGTATTCCAATAGCTTTATTTTGGAGAAAAAGTCAGTTTCTTTGCAGCTGTGCATTACCAAGGCATGTATATCTTCCAACAAATAAAAAAAATCGGGTATGATATGATACAAAGCTCGCGGATAATGTTTTCTGACTTTCTATTCTTTATTTCCTTTATATTCTTTTCCTTATAGCCTGTCGAGCAATGTCACCAGTAACCTTAGATGCCGCCTCTTGACACTTGACGAGTCCCTGCGCGCGTTCAGCGGGACATGTTTGCATTCGATGCAACGCCGCGAGACTCCTCCATTAAAACAATGGCTCTATAGCGTTTCACACTCACGGTTGTTTTTCCACTTTTTATGGTACAAAGTTTTTTTGTTTTTTTTTTTTTTAATTTTATAAACCGATATTTAGCATAGGCACATTTTGACGTTCCATTTCGATCACTTTGACAAATTCGCACCCTCCTTTTTTTTCGAATGTTTCATTTTTCATTTATATCAATTAACTGATCAATAGTACGGACTAAATTTTCCTAATAAGCATAATCAAGCATTGGCTTTTCATTCGGAGCATTTTGGCAGCATTGATTCCACGCGTAATATTGCAGTCCTGATATGTTCGGGAAAGTAAGGGGGCTCGAAACCGCAGTGACTTTTCACTAGACATCCACAGTACAAGTAATGACTACATAGTCATAGCGTTCTTGATATTTTGCTCATGAAATAGCATATGCCCAAACAAAGGCCATCTAGGGTAAGCGAACGGCTTTTTAAGCAGACAGAAATCCCTTCGCATAGTCGGGTGTTTTCCGTGGCCATGAAAATTTTACGCCCGATTTCATGAGGCCATAGCTTTCTTCTGTTGCTATTATCGTCACCGCGAAGAATCTTTTTTGCGTCTTCCGCACTGTTCCGGCAGCCGAAAGCACAGCAGCCCGACGCAGCCGCATGTCACACTCACTTTCAAGATTTGAGTTCAGTGATGTAATTCTTGCGTCCGCTTAAACATTAAGCACTGCATATACACTCCTAAAGATGCAATAGACGCATATGAAGCACTTTTTGCTTAACTAATCGGCTAATACCACGCTGGCAAGCGCAGACCGCCATGCATTTCAGCGGCGCAGCGAGCTCCGCTGGACCCTGTGGGCGGAGCTTGGCGGCGAAGAGGTCACGTGCAGCCAATCGGCCTATCGGAAGGAGGGGCGGCTGGATCAAGACCTGTCGCTACCTTTAAAAAATAGAGGAGCCTTAGGAGCTGCAGCAGGCGCGGAGCGGCAGCAAGTGCTGCCATCTCACGGTGGTCGCGCCCAGGAGTGGCCGTTCGCCCGGCCGCCGGTGAAAATATCTGGCCCGGCTTGGTAGCCGGCGAACGGCCGCCGGGCAGCAGTTCGCAAGGTTTGCCGCGGGAAAATCGCTCCATGTGGGTCGGCCTTTAAGGGGTTAGGAAGTCTCTAGAGCATTCCATATCCAATCATGCATATTACATCTATTCAGCATTTGCTGGCCCGAATAGTTCCATATGCTTAACAGTAAAACGGCTCTATCATGTATATCATATTCTCCTCAGCAAAATTGTCACGATGCTGAAAGCCAAGTAAAGCTTAATGCGCTAATAAGTAGCATCCGTTCGGTATCGATCGCAGTCGGTTTTTTTTTTTGTTCTGACCAAGCGCTTTATTATATTTGACGAAGAACTGTTACCATCCGTAACACTAAACAAAAAACTGAGTCCTTAATCCAGATTGAAGGTATGCCAGGTGGAGCTGCTGCATCCAGGAGACTACATTAGTTATACATTTGGTAAGCATGCAGAAATGAAATTGTGCGGCTCTCTTCCAGCAACTCTAATTTATATTTACGCACTGCATTTCGGACCCTGAATCTGTGCATATCAATCCTTGCCAGAAGCAGCTACTCATCAATTAACTAAAACCGCTAGCGAAAAAAGAACCTTGGCTCAGAGAATCGCACAGGCTGTATCCGGTATTGAACGCGTTTCAACATGCTCCGAGGCCACAACGAGATCGCTTTCTGCACAGGTTATGTGTGAGTGCGCCTCGAAGCGATCGCAGGTTCAGGTTTTGGACGAAGCTACAGTAGCAGTAGGAAGCTGGCCCCGGCTTTGATGTCCTAAAGAGAGCTATTAGCTCAAGAGTCAGTTAACGAGCCTGCTTGTGGAGCAATGTTTTGTATACTCGGTATGAACAAGCCACGAATGCCCTGATTTCTATCAAAATCAAAAGGCCATCAAAATGCAAGTAAAAAATCTGAAGGTCATGATTCGTTGGAAATCAATATATTTTCATGAGTTGGCAACAGCGCTTCGTAAACAATATGCTAGCAAACCAAAGTCGCCCTAGTCAGATCGTCAGTAAGGGGACGACGCCTCACGCTGACGTCCAAGTCAAAGTATGAAAGGAGGTCCGAGCCAATGATCGTGTGAACCACGTCTGCAATGAGGAATACCCATCGAAAAGGGCGGTGAAGCCCGAAGTCGAGTCGTGGCTATAGACGAGGCGTCGGCAGCACGGAGTGACTGCCCTGATGGCTAAGAACGATCAGCCTTAGTGGGTGGAACCACGCTGATTTCTGCGCCCATATCTATAAGGAACCGGGTGCCGGAGAACGTGTCAGTTACCATAAATAGGAGGCTCGGACGACTACCGGGACCACACGCCGCCCTTAGTGATCCCGGCTGGCGTTCGCCGATCACTAACAGGGTGGTGTACACTTCGAAGCCCGGGGTCGAAAACGCCGGTGGTACCAGCAGAGAGCCGGAGGTTTGGGACGCATCGACGGGAGCGCATCGACGCCATAAATCTCTCCAGCCCCTTGGTTTTTAGGCGCTGATATGGTGTATCACCCATGAGGCGAAGAAAATGTCGAAGAGCTCGCCGATAACGTTGGGAGGAAGGCTCGAGGCGACATAGTAATATCGCGTCGTCTGCGAGCTGATGCGAGCAAGGCAAAATTGCGCCTCGCTCTGGGGGACCAAACTTGCGGGCTCTCAGACCAGCAAGGTGGGAGACGAACCTGCAGTGAAGAGACGTCCTGCGGACGTGAGTCCTGGTACGTGGATGCTGCGGTATCGGTCATTTCTCGCCCTAGGTCACCAGATGAAGGCCTAACACCTCAGGAGCGAAGGAGCAAGTCTGCTGTTGATTGTCATCAGAACAAGACTGCCTGCAGAGGCTGCACGAGCCACGACCAGGCGGCGTCTTTATTTTCTTCGCCATTGCCCATGATGCCCATGACGATGGCGTGATATCCGGGTTTCCGGCGCCATCCAATAGGGCGCTACAATACAAAGCACACGTGGACGTTGGAATAAAGGCTTTAAAGCGAGCAGATGCACTCCCCTGTGGCAAGACCATGGTGAGCAAGCGAACAGTACGCCCTATACACGTCTTTGTGCAAAAAGTCAAGTGCCAATTCATGAGTCAAAGTACCACCACCTGCCGAGCACAGGCCGCCAGTCTCAGTTTCTAGTACGACCGGACAATGAAAAATCAGCGTCCCAGACTTTGATCGGTGTTGTAGCTCTACGTAGTAATGTTATGCGTTAAACAATTGCTTTTTTTAGCCCGCCTAAAGCGATATCTGTATACCAGTTCTTCTTCTTTGGAGTTATTAAACAAGAGCGAAAGTAAGTGCTTTGTATGCTTTCATTTTCTAAAAGGTATTGGTGGAGACAAAAAAAAACCTGCAATGGGGTCAGCGCGTATGAGTGCATACATGCAGAGGCGTTACTTTGCCAACGACGTGTCAGATGTAGAGCCCACACGACCACCCCCACCAGCTTCTTCGCATTCATTTTGATTTAGATGACCAAAAAATACTACACAAATATAAACATAGCTCGTGTCAGGTATATAAGGGCGGTCTCTACGCAACAAAGTGCATGTCAGCAAGCGAAGATCGTAAACGATCCCTATAGTGGGGCGCAAGCACAAAACAAGCGTGGGCTCCGACTTTTGGGTGAACTTTGTGCGAGAAGCCAGCCGAAGGTTAGAACGTGGGGTCTATGCCACAGGTTCCAAACAAACCACTTTGCTCAACAAGGCGCGAGGTAGAGACGATTTGAGAGGCAAGTGTAATACTTGAATTGAAGAGAGAATGGTATAAACTAATTTTGATGACGCCTATAAAAGAACTAGCCCTCGAAATAAAGCAAAATCAAGTACTAATTATAAGCAAGCCTTTTCTTGTACAAGCAAGTACAAGCATTGAGCATCCCTCAAGAACATGTGTTTTGGCGAGGTCGACAGCCTTAATGTACAAAAAAGTAAGGCATCCCTGTAATGTAACTGCGACGTACGCCGCAGAAGTAGGCGTCATGATACTTAGACAAAATGCTGATAACTTTTCTGATAAACCGAAAAATTGAACAAACCGTAAAGCACGTAAATTCTAACCGACTATTCAAGTGAATTAGAGAGCAATCAAAATTCATATTACTTGGCAACTGGAAGAGGATATTATATTTTTGTATGTTTCTAAAAAAACACAATTCCTAATCTTATTTTCTTCATATATTGTACACCCACACTACATTATTCAATATGTTTACCGATCCTCCCTCAGCAACATTGTAATTTTTGGCTACTTAGCTACTTATTTTTAAATTCACGTACCATGTGATTTTTCTTGTAGTTATATTGAAGTTGGGAAGGCAGAAAAACCTTCAGAAGCAACGTTTTGTTTCTCATGCCAGAATTGGATCCTTGCAATTAATATATCCATAAAGTGTCAAGCTGGTGTCCTCAACTAGAACACAATTATTTTAAAACTCTCCTCTCTTGTTTGCTACATCAACATTATGTACTTGCTGCGAGAGCGGGACTAACTTAAGAAAGAAAGGTTTGCTGCGCGCTTTCGTGATCAAATTTGACATGATAGGAGTTCTTTGTATTGCGGCAGGCCTTTAGTTTAGCATATAATAAACAGGAAGAATGTCAGTTGTTTTCATCAGATACCGCATCGAATCTCTCTAGCAGAGCGCAATACCATAAAAGATGAAGTCAAATTGATGCTGCAGAAAGAAACCATTCGAGAGAGTTCCTGTCTATGGGCTGCGTCTGTAATGCCAGTCAGAAAGGAAGGCAATTGATACCTATTTTGCTTCGATTATTATCGCCTCATTGAGGTCAGAAGGGGGGACGTTTACGCCCTAAGGTCCACTGCTGACACTGTCCAATGTCGATCTCCACTCAGCGTCGTACTGCTCGTTCGTTGAGCTCCACACCGGATGTTAAATAAAATTCCTTCAAGGCACTTAGATGTCTCTAAGCCGAAAGCCTTTCATCCGACTCTGCACTCGTTTGCTTCTTTTTTATTCCCCTTAATTTTTTTATACTTCATTTTTCTTTTTCACTCTTTCTGCTTTCAATTTTGGTTTTTGGTCTAGTTTCTCTGTTTTTATTTCTCTCTTTTCTCTCTTGCTACATTTTCCTCTTTTGCTCCAGACTCTTTTCGATACTGTAACGCAATGACGACGCCTGACAATAAAGCTTTGTAACTTTTTTCCACGTTTTCTGCATAATTTTGACTATTTTGCCCTATTTTGACGTCCGCGGCTATTTGGACGTCGAATAGACTTTTCTCGCTCAGGTTAATTAATTATACACATCAAAAGCATTTTGCACAAAGAGGCATTTTTTCACTCTCTATTTTAAACAGCATTCTTTTACGTCATTCTTCGACAGGGACGGTGTGACACCCTCTGCTGACGGACACTTTCTGCGCAAACCCATGAGGCTTTCGCCTTAATACCGATGCGCCCTTCCGAGTGGAGAGAAGACACGCGTTTATAATGTGAGCAACTCAAACTTAACTACAAGGAACACGATAAGAAGAGACGAACTCCCCCAATTCAACGTTTTGCTACACGCTTTTACCCTCTATGGCCTCTGAATTTCGCGTAAGACTTTTCGGCTAGAGTAATGCTCCTGTTAGGAAGATGTTAGGAAGATAGTGAGAGACCGGGAAGTGTGGCGTGATATGGTCCATAGGGTCCCGAAGAGTCGAACGCGACTGAACGACTGAACTGAACTGAATGCTCCTGTGACGTTCGATCGCTTCACGAATACGATTCACTCAGACGTCTAATGATATATTTTATGGCATCATAATATTCGGCTAGAAAACAAACGAGCACAATGAATGTCTCGGTATTGTCCTCGTCTGCATTATGAAGGCTAGACTCATCCTCAAAAGGGAAGTGTTCCTTCAGAGTACGACGAACTCTTGCTTGTGGCTTCCTCTTGAATAAGAACATCCACAGCCCCGATCCACTGCCGCTTGCTGCTGTCCAAGGCTTTGAAAAGCCATGTACGCTTATATACTTTGGAGTTTCCTTAAACTGTCGTCTTCTTTCTTCCTCGTTGTTCCTAGATTTGCGCGCGTTACAGAACCTTACTTCCTTTCTGCGCAGACTCGCAGCTGAAATTCGCTGACCTCGACACGCGTTTTTCGCCACTTTCCTACCGCTACCAACAAGATCAACACTGATGATAGGGGTATCGGCATTGGGGCTGTGCTAGTTCACATTCACAGTAGTACTAAGCATTTGCGAATGACAATTGCACCTCAAATATATGTAGTTTTAAAGCCACCGCCAGATTTCGAAACCGCATGAGACAAAGTTTATCTATAGGGACACAAGAAATTATTAAAGGCGTGGTGTACCGTCCTCCCTGGAACTAACGCTCTCGTTGTTGACGCATTAAGTATCTTTCTTGAGGATTCGCGGGTACACAGAAAGAATGTAGTTATAGCTGGAGATTTCAACTTGCCTGATATTAACTATGGCGAAATGATGCTCGGAACTACTGAACGTGATTCCGCCCTTCATTTATTCATTTCTGTTTCGCTCATGGGTTTATCCAAATGGATGAGCCTTATACGCATATCCAAAGCAGTACTAAGTCTGTTGTTGACCTCATCTTCTTAAGTGAAGGAGGGATATCTAAATTATATGATGTTGACTTGCTAACTGGTATTCCTGATCATTCAGCAGTCAACATGACGATGACATTGGCCCCGTTGGGAAACGTAACACGGTCGCGCTCTTCGCATAGAGACTTTAATGTGGCCAATAATGTCGCTATACTGGACGAGCTGGACTTCTGATTTGGCCACTTTGAACTGGAAAGTAATGATGACAGTATAGGTGTTAATGAGCTCTGACTGCAATTCAAAACGATATTTTGCAAAGGCGTAGCCAAATTTGAACGACTAAAGACAAAGGGTGAACATAACTACAATCCTTGGATAACAAGGAAAGTTATCCAGTTAAAGAGGAAAATCAGTAGAAGTAAGACTAGGTGCAGTCGCACCCACGGTCCTTCCCTCTGGAATGAAATATCATCATTAAGCGGCCAACTCAACTCGTTGATTAAATAATCAAAACAGAGATATTATAATCACACGCTTCTAGCATTTCTGCTTGAGTCTCTACGAAAGTTCTATATACATTGATCCCCAAGAAAAGAATCCATTATTCAAATATTTAAAGAATCAAAACAGAAATATTATAATCATGCGCTTCTAACGTTTCTGCTTGAGTCTCTACGAAAGTTCTATATACACTGAACCCGAAGAAATGAATCCATTATTCAAATATATGCAAATGAAGGAATTATAACAGGCCAAGAAGTAATAGCCATTGCTTTTAATAAATAATTTCGTAAGTGTTCATTACCAATGACAATGCACAAGTTGAATTTAACTTCTCACCTGTGTTTATAGCAACCGAAAAGCTAAAACTGTCCCTTGAAAGAATTACTGTCCTGCTGTTTGATCTGAGTGTAGCCAAATATCAGGGTTATTATGACGTTCCCAACTTCATTCTGAGAGGATATGCCGAATGGTCTGCGCGGTACTTGCTTTTGAACTTTGAAAAATTCCTATCATCCATGATGCTGCCTGATGACTGCAATAAGTAAAATTGTACCATACACAAGAGATGTGAAACCCAAAACGCCTGTAATTATCGCCCAATAGCATTAACATTATCATCTTGTAAGCTTTTAGAACATATTATTTCCAAAGCTATTCGACGCATTCATTTAGTGCAGATCAGCATGGTTTCCATCCGGGCTACTCCACTATAACGCAGCTGATAGAAACAGTGTATGACTTTTGTACCACAATGGAAAAATAGGACAGATTGACAGTATTTTTCGTAGATTTCAAAAAGTCTTTTATTTATCTACTCAAATCACCTCACAAGCTCCAAGGACGGAGTATTGCGTGAGGGGGGGGGGGGGGGGGCAGGGGGATTACATAGATAGGGATAATGGCAGGAGCATGAATAACACGTTTATACAGAACTAATTGTCTGTTAGTACTGGTTACTGAAACGTAGGAACATCATTATAGAGTGTTTACTAACACGTTAGTAACTTGAGAAATTTTTGTTTATTTCTGTCCTAAAAGGAGTTGGATCCCGAATAGTTACGATGTGTTCCGGAAGACCATTCCAGTCGATGGTCTGGGGTGCCTGCGGCAGGGCAGATGAATTAAATGCAACGGTTCTACCAGAAATGCGTTAGAAGCTTAGATATGGTTGTTTAAACGATTTGATGTGCGGATTGTACAAGAGTTAGTGTTGAAGGGTAGCGACTGTAGAATATTCTGTGAAATAGGCAGATTATGGCGATTATTCTTCGTGATTGCAATGTTGAGAGAGATTGAATATTTGATGTTTTTTACGTTGGATTGACGGTTGTAGTTTCTGGCAATGAAATGCGCAGCGCCATTCTGAACCGACTCAGGAGTGTTGATTAAATAAACCTGATGAGGTGAACAAACGGGAGATGCATATTCAAGTTGTGAACGAACAAATGTTTGGTAGGCGAGCTTACGTGTAGTGGCTGGAGTTTCATGAAGATTGCGTTTCAGATAGTATAATGCGCGGGATTCTTTAGCTGTTGCTTTCTGTACGTGAGTGGACCAACTCAGGTTACTCGAGAAATGAACGCCGAGGTATTTTTATGAACACGCGTAGGACAGTGAAGTATAATTAAGTAAGTAACTGAAAGAAGAGTTAAATTTTTTCCCGGCTGAATAATAATATTCGGCATTTTACGGTGTTAAGTGGCATTTTCCACGATGTGCACCAAGCAGTTATGCGGTCGAGGTCTCTCAGAAGTTCTAGATGATCGCTAGCTGAGCGAATTTTGCGGTAAATAATGCAGTCATCTGCGGGCAAGCGATTAGATGAATTTAATTTAGATGGCAAGTCGTTTATATAAATGAGGAAGAGCAATGGGGCCCGTGACGCTACCTTGAGGTGCACCGGACAGTACGTAGCTAAGTGGAGATTCGTGACTGTTAACAAGCGTAAACTGCTTGCGAGATGAGAAATTTCTGATACGTGAGGTCGTTAATGAGTCTAAGTTAAGGCAGGTGATTTTAGATATTGCACGTGAATGCGCGACGCGATCACATGGTTTAGATAAGTCAAAGAATACGCTCTCTGTTTGAAAGTTCTCGTCCATATTATGTAGCAGTTCGTTAGTAAATTCAAATAGTTGCGTCTCACATGAAAAGCCTGTTCTGAACCCGTGCTGGTTAGTAAAAATAAAGTTGTTACTATTGAGATGCTCCGCAATGCCTGATACGGTGATATGTTCGAGGATCTTGCATGGGAAAGATTTCAGTGATATTGGGTGGTAATTACGTGCGTTTTTTTTTGTCACCTCTTGGTTAACCACAGGAAATTACTGATCAAACTAAAATTAATGTTGCAGAATTCTCTAATTGTTAAATGGATTGAATCGTTCATTACAAACCACAATCAGTTTCTAAGCATTTAAGGATATAAGTGAAGTATATCACATGTGAAATGGAGTGCCACAGTTTTCCGCCCTTGGTATGTTACTCTTATTGATTTACATAAGTTATCTTGTCACTGAACAGGAAAAAAAAAACTCTTCGCAGATGGTTGCATAATTTACACCACTGTTAGATCCAGTGAAGATCAGTTGAGGCTTAACAACCATTGTCCAAGGATAATTGCTTGTGTGACAAATGGCAAATATGAATAAACCCGAGAAATCTGCATGCCAATATCACACAAACGCCAGCCATTGATCTTTAACTGAACACTACAACACTACAAGGTAGGATACCTAACCGAGTAACAGAGTACAAGTATCTAGGAGTAATTATTTCTTCAAACTTGAGCTAGAAACCGCATATTTTAATGTGATCAGTAGTGCAATCAAAAAATTAGGATACATAAAACTAACACTCAAATTTTCTTCGACTGAGGCAAAGCTAATCGCTTAGAAGATGCCTCTAATGTTGGAGTACGCCTGCAAACATTCAGATCTTGAGGTTCAGTATTTCATATCAGATTTAGAAGTAGTATAAAGACTTCCATTCCGATTTATTTTTCTTGTTTATCGAAAACAGGATTCAGTTTCTTCGCTATATTATAAATCAAATTTGCCCACTCTTCAGTTAGGGCGAATGCAGAAGCTTTTTATTATTTTCTATTCCATCATCTAGTCGTGATTGACAAACAACAGTACATAAAGCAGTCCATTTCCCGAATAACGCGCAGTAAGAATACTAAGCGTGTATAAGAACAAAGATTTTCAAAAGACTACATAAAGTATTCCCTTTTTTGTCCAAACAGTGCGTTATCAGAATAAACTGCCGAGTAATATTGTATGCGTAAAGAGCCGTGAGGAATTCTCCTTTCTGTTATCTTAATTTCCAAATTAGAACTTGTAGGTTTGCTGTTCATGAATTTTTTGGTCATGACTGTATTTCATGTACGTTTTTCTTAGTTTACTATTATATGTGTACTTTTAATGAAACCAAACCACTCCTATCTTAGTCCTGAATCGGACTGATAGTAGTGTAGAAAATTTTCGAAAAGGAAACAAATAGCCCATTACATTATGTGGCGAAGAGCTAGAATTAGGAAAGAAATGCACCATTTTAACGCAGGTGTGGGTCCTATATTGGGAACACGACATGGAAATGTCTTCTAAACTAACAATGAGAAAATCGAAACTCTTAGCGCGCTCTCAGATAACTCTCAGCAACATGGAGACTTAGTAAAAGCGATGTTTTAATTTAGGACATCACAGCAATATGTGACAATGAAAATAATGCAGCGTTCATACACAGGAACAGTGCAGTGGCGTCGAGATACAAACGGTATTGAATAACGTCATAGTCGAAATGAAGGATCTTCATTGATGCGTAAGACTTTTATTTAAAAGGCAAGTTAAGAGCCAGTCGTTAAGAGTAATGACGTGGTGTAAAAGAGAAGAAAAACGCAGCACAGGGACACAGAAAGTTGTTTGTGCGAATGAGATTAGGAGTTTGTAGGGATAAGAGCTGTAGGCAGCACTGATCGATATTTCATTGTAGAAGTATGAAAAAGGTCTTTGCATTGCGTTGACATGCCATTCTGACGATGAAGATGATAGCATGATTCGTGTGTGTAGCCTCGAATTTCAAGCGAAATATCCTGTTTCTTTTCTTTCCTAAAGAATCCAATTAGGCAGAATATTCGCATAGTTAACTTGCTTACTTTGGGGTGCCGTTTATTGTTTCCAAAACTTACAGCTATAAAGGATGGATATTGGTAGGAGGTAGGTGCTCAAGAATAGTGAGCGCAAAGAAAACACTAACCAACACAGTGCCAAGCCTTCTTCATCCCAACAAAACACTATCCGGTAAAGGTTATATGATCCGTTGTTATTTTGCCATTAATTTAACAATCCAGGTTGATCTGATCACTGACCGTACTGGAAAAGACAACACACGAAAATTTTGTTTCTGATAATAAAGTGTAGTATCACAGGGGTAGCTGAAAGCATGACGTAATAGGACAAACATGTGAAAAATTTCAACAAAGCACTTAAAGTACACAAATATAAGGGAACAAAAGTACTTATTTATGTAGACAGATAGAAGGTTTCTTTTTATTTGTGTCCTTCTTTAGACAGAAGAAGCTCTCACAGTCTACTTTGCATAGGGATCCACGCATAAGCCACCCAGACATTGCACTGCAAAAATAAAAAAAGAAACGAGATTTTTTACTGCACAATAAATACCACAGCTCAATATAGAACAAGGAGAAGAGACGAGGGATGCTGGAGTTTATTGCATAAAGTTTGCTTATGCCTAAAGAATTGCTAGTTACATGAGATATTTCCTCAAACCATCGTAGCATTGTTTTTATTTTCCAGCGTCGGATATCACCTTCTCTCCCCGGGGCATCTCTAGACGTCGACATTTGTAGTTAACGCTTCTTGATTTCTTTTTTCAATATTTTCACGAGAAACGAGGGCCTGAAAACTTTGTGTAATGAAGGTTAAAAACTTAATCCAAAAGGTGATTTGGTACTCATTGCAACATCACCGTCTTTGTTACAAACAAAAGTATTAGATCAATTTTGTTCTCAACCATGCAAAGAACACCACATTGTTTCGTCACCATAAAGTGCGACGAAACAAAAAACCTTATAGGGTGCTTAAGCATTGCCCTTAAAAGATGAACGGGCTAGTCTTACCGGATAGCGCTCATATCGGATTTTTCATTACACACATACACATTTGAGCACAGTGATACGCTGTCACTTTACACAAACGGCAACCTCACAAAGTTAAAAATTACGACTCGTTGCCGAGCACTGCAGGCGTGCTTTGTGTGGCCTACGGGTTATTGTGTCCGGCTCTTACACGAACATGTACGGTTTGGAACTTCTAGGATCAAAAGTGTTTATTTAAGGCAATCGAATATTTTTAAAGTAAGTAGTTTGAAAGAATACTGCCATTTATTTCGCATCACATTTTCCGGTTTAATTACTGTAAATAAACCCACTGGCGCTGAGGGTTGTTGAAGTTTCTTGCTGAGTTTTTGTGACAGAGACATCATTGAACTGTGGACGAATTCAATCTCAGCATTCAACAGCCTCGAATCCGGCCTCTTAAAGGACCACTCGCTAGAGGATAGCATTCTAAAAAAAAGCATGCCCAAAGCAGCTTAGATGTGCTATCACGATAGTCTCTGCGAAATACTACAGCGATGCGCGCGCCGGAAACCAGCAAGTGTACAAATCGAAGGTCTCTCATGCTCCCTTCGAAAGCCAGTTTCTTGCTATAATCTGGACACCGATCTCGAATTCTGACGTCTAAACACAGGAAGGTCTCCACTGGTCCGTCCCTCTGAGTGACGAATGAAGGATGGGCGGAGACCATTGCCTCTGCGAGTCACCCGCTGCGGGCTTCTCTCTCACCCTTTTCGTTGTCGGGCATGCTGTGTCCCTGCTCTGAGGCCGTTGTGTGTTCCGCGCTGTTCCTAAAGCCTTCCTATCGACGCCAAGCCTCCCGTCCAACTCATAGGAGGAAGAAAGGAGAATTTTGCTTGCGTAAGTATGGTGGAGACTAGACGGTCAGGCAGGAGAGGGAGAACCGTCTGAACGAGGCGAGAGAAACGCCGCATATTCAGTTGGTTGTTATGGCTGTAACATGTGTAACATATTGGCGGCTGTAGCATGGTGGCTGTAACATGATGGCTTTAACATGGCTGTAAATTTTTTGCTGCTTTGCGTTCCAGGGTAGTAGCCTCACAGTCACTGAGAAGAGAGAGAGAGAGGAGAGAAATAGCATTTTTTGGCACCCGTCAAAAGGTTGGCGAGGATCCGAGGCGCAGCACTGTCCCAGCCATTTCTCCTCCTCCTGAGCCGTCGACCTGAATCTCTTAGATCTGAGCAGCGGCCAGGGTGAGATGGATGACTTCATGTTGCCCTTTTTCGTCCAGTTTGAGGAGTAGTGCCTCTCATTACTCATCTGTTCTTTCAGGTTCTCCAAATCTAGGACACTTCCATATTATGTGGATCATGTCCGCTGTGCCATCGCAACGTTTGCACCTGGAGCTAACGATTTCCAGGTGCCACTTGCTGTAAAGCTGGGTGTTCGGGAATACTCCAGTTTGTAGCTTACGCCACATAACCTCCTCCCTTTTGGTGAGTTACTTACACGCTTTTGGAAATATTGATCTGCCTAATTTATAATGATGTAGAATATCTTGATAGGTAATAAGATCATCATCGAACTGTAGGAGCTCCTCATCGCGAAGGGGTACGGGGTTGCGCATACGACGTCACTGGGATGCCAGAATCTAGCTCCCCCTCAACCCCTGGTGCTCCGGTGTCCAAATGAGCGCGACCTACTCTGCCGGTGGTGGACCACTGACTAGCGCTCTTGCTGCTATGGTCGAAATGCTACCCATGTCTAAATTTCTAATCGCTGATAAAGCCAGGCTTCAGCAACGATGTTGCATTAAAACGCCTCGAAGACTAACTTATACTGTAAAGAAAATGGAACTTAGTTTACCTCAGGTCAGGGGTATGTTGCAATTTCAAGACTACAGGACGAATGCGCTTGAGCCTCATTCTACCGCAAAAAACCAATTACGATTTCTGTTAGGAGTTTTGTTATACATAGCTATATTTGAAAAATTGACGCTTTTATAGTTTCTAATAAGGGAAAGTAAATAACAGAATGAATGTGAAATTGCAACACGCTAGACTTTTTTTTTTTTTTTTTTGGGGGGGGGGGGGGGGGGGTCATGACACAGAGTCACGAAATAAGTATGTCTCATTAACACTCTAATGGCGAAAATTGTTTTTCTTCTACGCACAGCACGAGAAGAAAGTGTTATTTGCCGATGACTAAACAATTAATATTTGACGTTCTGAAGTTGCGCCCTTTGAGTACTGAGAAGTCCGTTCTTAAGAATTCCTCGTGAGATTATACCAGAACGCTGAACTTAAAACATTTATACTGATTGCAGTCGGTAATATGCGAACGTTAGATGACATTTGAGAGGCTCTGTTTTTGTAACATACTAAGAATACATGGATTTTAAATTAAATGTCACGTACAATATTGCTATACGGAAAAAATTCGTAAACGATCGCACAAAGGGTAATGAATCCTCGAGCGTGACTACGCCGTATAGGCCGCATAAAAACATGCAGCCCTACAAGCTGAACACAAAGACTGACTTGAGTGGTATGCGGTGCTACTTCATCTGCAATGTTACTTTACATGCAACTTAACTTCACGCAGTTGAAATATTGTTATGAGAGCACAAAACTCTTCTCTGGAGTAATGCTATGGGAACGGCTAATTTATATTTTAAATGACCAACTTTGATGTACTCGGAAATAATGTGAACAGATCACAATCTGAAAAGTTTCAAAAAACTGAGAAAGCAAGTTTTTTGAGTACCGATCACTTTTCAGAAACCAGTATAATCAAATCCATAAACTTCAGCAACTTCATTGTGTTATTCCGCAAACCAAATAAAATTATTTTTACGCCGTGAACCTCGTTCAAGCAGCTGTTCTCGCGTATCGGCTTAGATTGCACTTACAGCAACGAAAAGCGATTTACCTGTTATACTGCGGTATATATTATTTATTATCACTCTAGAATATGACCTTTCCGTGGCAGGCTTTCCAGCATTTTGAAGGAACAAGGAAAGCAACCTTTTTCTTTTACCATTGTTTTGGAATAGTCACAGCCACTACAAAACGTCAGCGGCAAAGCCGTTCTTTCGAAAACATTTCAGCCGATTCAGCGTAACTCTTCAAAAAAATATTGTCATGACTCAAGTCACAGGGAGCTGTGAAGGTACACGTAGCCGAGGACCCGGGAATAAGATCGGCTTCTAGTTCCGATCACAGAGTCCAACCCCAGCGCGCCTCTCGAGCCAACAAACACTTCGTCGTCGTCGGCACCAAGCACGGCAGTCGCGAGGCGCTAGACATGTGGCAATATATGTGCGATAGCACTTGGAATATTTCTGAAGCATCAATTTCTAAATGCGCGGCTTTCTTTTTGGACATTTCATTGCCATGGCCTCAGCGTGGGGAATTCAGACTGCGTTCCCTATGTTTTTATAGTATATAATATCGCATGCCATTTATTACAGCCACGTCTTAGCGAGCCGCCGCTCTATGATTGACCCCATTCTTGTGGTGCACCCCATTGTGGTCGGCTATCGCTCAACCGCGCGAGTTAGGCGTTGTGAAATAGGTAGCACGTTAAGCTGCAGCGATGGCGTAGTGCTTTATTTCAGTGGCTAACGAAGCTGAGGTTCTCGCCCGCCACTGGTTTAAACCAGGGTGAGGCTATATATGTTTATATATTTTTTTTATTTTTCAGGAAATGAAAGAAACTGCGCTAACAGCCGCTCAGCGCCTGTACGTAAGCACAGCTAGCAACTTCCATGTCACCATTGGGAGTCATTGCGGAGCACCTGTTTTAAAATGCGCAAAATTTTACTGGAGCAAAACTTTCCGAATGGGGAAAAACACACACTGCCTAATATTGAACGAACAACACTGGCTTGGCATCTCCAAGGAATGGTAGTACTGCTTTCTTCAACACAAAATGAGAAACGGCATAGCTGGTACAAGTGAATGGAATGATGGGGCGAGTAAAGTATATAGAACTGTGGTGCGCCTTTACATAAAAGTCGGCTGCTAAAAAGGTTCTGCTTTAGTAAGGGAAATGAGGATTCCTGGGCCTATTTTCTTATCTGAAATGTTGTATAAGAGTTCCCATCATAGAACTTATCGCTCTTGACCCAACTCTGATATGGATACGTCGATAGAAGGCTACAGTTTCCTTGCCAATGTTTGCAGAATGTTTAGAGCTTCTCAAACACGTGAACACGCTGCAAAGTCCACACACTTTGCCTTATCATGGTGCTGATATTTTTCCAGTGCACAAAAGCTGGTTTGACCGAAGGGCAATGCGGCACAAGGTAGCGTTAAAAAATGTGCTTGTAACGTTTTGTTCATTATAGGTTGAGCCAGGAGTTAAACGTTGTTCTGCGAAATCCTGTGGTTCCGTCACTAGCTTTTGAAGGTTTCGCGAACTCTCACCTGTGAGCATGAGCAGATGTGAGCAGGTCTTAAGAAGACTAAAGGGGATTGAATAAAAAAGCTGATTGCTAAAAAGAAGGACGCAAATCAGTTTTTTTTTACAAAATAGAACTAAATGACAGAAAAAAGCAGGAAATTTCCATCCACAAGTGGCACCACCTTAATGTGACGGGGGAAGGGGGGGGGGGGGGGGGGGATCTCAGGTTAGGTTTCTGTGCCCCATATTCGTAGATGTTGGAATTCCTTGAGGCAGATATGTTTGAGCACCTCTGTGCTAAGCAACAGACTTGATGAAGCTTGCGCCCGTTTATTTCCTTTGAGTGACGGGCGGCCCCGCAGATTGAAACCCGCTCTCCCTGAATAGGATTGCATCCTGAAACTTCTCTGACACTGCATCCGTCCTGTATCTCGAATCGAGGACGAATCACAAATGAGCAAACAGTCCATGAAAACGTTGCCGGATTACAGTCAGCTTCGCTTAAGGACTTAGAGGCGAAAACGTTTCCTCTTTCCTCTTCTCTTTGGTGTTTGGGTGTTTGTGGACTTATTATAACTTCATAACTCTCTTTTCTTTGGCTTCGTCGTCAGAACCCATTGCGCAGTCCTTACCGGCGAAATTATGTGGACGTAAAAATATTGCGATGTCTCGCTGACACATCTCGTGGAATGTCAAAGAATCTCGCTCACACATTTCGCGAACACATATCTCGGAATCTCGTGGACACATCTCGCAGACGCAAGATAATCACCATCAGTCAAGATAGGCTTTCGCCTTAAAAAATGTCAGGTAACTGCTGCTTTCAAATCTTAAAATCGCGTAGGGAGTAAACCTTTTGCAACCAAATTTCTTTCTGTGCTTTTCGTAACAAGCCAGAAAAAACAATGAGATCTTATTTATTGATAAACGCTCACTTGCAGACACGAAATAGTAAATCATTTCCCCCCTGCTTTAGAACAGTGAGGTGAATAATTATCAACATCAGCACTGTCTGCTAGATGCGTGATTGTTAGAAGAAAACTGTACGTACGCTTCTACAGTACTGGCATGTAAAAGGCTGACGTGTACACCACAAAAATTTTGAGCCATTCGTATTCTGACGTTCAAGTGTTCCACATTCTTAAATAAACGCACGTGGGACAGCCTTCGCGAGGATGGCTGCTGTCTAAAGTTCATTATAATGCAACGGTGTGACGCTGAAGCCATTCCTTTTTAACGCGACAGAATTATAGTTCCCACGTTCCAAAAAAATCAAGCCTGTCGTCGTCGTCAGTGTTATGAGCAACAAATCAATGTAACTATTCTAGCAATGGACATCTTGTAGGTCACATAGCCTGACATACACTGGTAAGTGCTTTGCGTGACGTCATATGACTTCATGACATGGTACGGTCGGCAGACGTTTTAAACTGTGTCTTTTTTCAATTTAGGAAGATGAGATGAGAACCAAACTGAGATTAAACCTTGGATCATAGATCAGGCATGCTGCTCTCCGGTGGAGTACTTACGTTCGAGCGACTCTGTTTAAGCGGGGATTTATGTTCTATGTCGAGTAATCCTGTCCGCATGGTGACAGCTTACAGATGCGTGCTAATAATGATGTGTGATATAATAGAGGCTGTAAATAGTGATTAGTGATTAAGAGTGCTGCATATTGCAAGCACGCGAACAAGAAGCCAGAAGTGGAGCTTGCACAAGAAAGGGCTGTGGCGCCATACTCTTAACGGCGAAGCTTAAGTGTCCCCAACTGCTTCTATGTTCAGCTCAAAACACTGTACAAATGAACAAAGCATCACATTAGACCTGCAGTCGCCGTGCTCGTATTATGCAAGAAAAAACGCCTGTACCGCTAAATGCATATTGCTAAAAAAAGCTCATTCAGCCCTATAATATACAGATATAAACAGTTGATTAAATACGCACAAACAATTCCCGCACAGGGACAATGAGGCCAGTAATCCGCTGAATATCGGTTGTATAAAGTGCAATTGTCTCCCACTAGAGACTTTGCATGGCATCTTTTAGTTCCATTAGAGTTCAGGCAACATGACCCAAGGAGACACTGGTCATTGTGTTCGCAACTTGAACCGTCGGTTAGGTTCTGGAATACAGAGCAAACAAGCAGCGTTTAATTCATATTATGAAGAATTCACATAAAAAGCCGCAGGTGTGTAAAAATTGTTTTGCGATTGTTTGCTTAAAAATACTGTGAACTCAACTCTTTTATTAGGCGCTAGGTTGAAAAAGCTGCTTTGAAAAGTACATCTGGCTCCTACGCTACCATGTAAAGGCTAACTGATGTAGGTTCGGGCAGGAGTTGAGATCGGGTATGTATACTGACCAGCTGCGTCATTTCTGAAATAAATGTAGTGAGTGCATGGTTTCATATGTTCAGCAACGCAAATCAATTCGCAGTAACCATGGAAATACCAAAATGTAAATTGCATGATGCTTTAATGGGTACATGTGTGAATTATTTTTCACAGACCGGTGGCTGATAACCATGCCATGAATAATATAGTATGCGGTCGGAAACAGGCTGCCAAATCAATGAGGTGCTTAGTAACTGCTGTCACCAAACTTACGTCATATCACTAGCAGCCGACTGAGAAAAAGGCTGAAATCCGAGCACACTTAGCGTACATGGTGAAAGATAGATGCGAATATTACTGATGTTTTGCCGTTAATACGTGAGTGAATAAACCTCCTTATTGAGTAGATAAAAGGAAGAGATAAAAATAACAATTCAAGAGCGTTCACATGATAAAGGAAACAAGTACAGAAAATATGCACCATGAAGCCATATGAAACTTACATGAGCCCCTGTTGGTATATGGTGAAATGCAAAAGGAGACGACCATACTGAATAATTGGTGAGAAAATGCACAACGTAAACGAGTGCTAAAAACCTCATTTTCCTAAAGGTTTAGTCCTGTACATGCTTCTATTGCTAAAGCCTTGAAAAGCTTGATTTTCAAGCTCTTTTATACTTTGTACCGATGTACGCATGTCTTCAGTTTGGTTATGTTCGTTTAAATTTTATGGCTACAAGTTAGTTAATGCTATCAAAAAATTGCATTAAGCAAGAGAAGATTGCGCTATCAATCAAAAAATAATGGCAGGAATTCAAGACAGTTTTCACTAGGTCTGACAAATGTGCGCTATACTCCTTACACTAAAACAAAAGTATATAAAAATGGGCCTATGTGCGTTAAATATCTGTACGACTCGAGGCTCACGGATAAAAAAGAAAGCCATCTTTATATTCCCAGTGACTTGATCTGCAGAGGAAAAAGACGATCGTTCTATTTTCTTCCATATGTAGGTAGAGCCCCACGGTGTACGGCAAGCGAGTCGGTAGTTCGTGACTGGTTGTTACCGTTGATTGATGCACACTTTTAGAAATAGGTAGCGTTCTTTCTGATTGCTTGGCTTGTGTTGAATGCTTGCGTGCGGCCATACTTGCTTACGACCACTTGAATAGTCATATTGCATTGGCTACTAGCACTCCGTTTTCCGAAAAAATATGTAATTTGATGAGAATAATAATTGCAGTGACATACAACTGTCCCAATAAACCAAGAGCCTAACTTTTCTCAAAAATGTAACTGTTAAATATTGGCTGCCTAATGTGTAACACAAATCAGTTATACGCATATAAAACACAACGAACGAAAGCGCTGTTCTAACTGTTAACCAATATTCTATTTTTTGTTTAAAGACTCGGTAAGAAAGTATTCAGGATAAGAAAGCTTCTTGCTGCTTTCAACCTCGTGCATTTTATTACATTTCATACACAGTACAATGCAGTGGGTCACTTAGTTAACATGGAATAGAATATAGTGCAATTTCAACGTAAAGATTTGCCATTTCGTAAGGCACAGTCCTGGATTAGCTTGGAAGAAGCCTAGATCTGGCAAAGCTAATTCCATTAACTCCACCTCGCCATGTGCTTTTTTTTCTGAAAACGTTTTCCGCCCTCCTCTCTCGAAGCCAAAATTGTTTCAAATGTGGTCGCAATCATACAAGATTAAAACAGACCCGTAAATTCTAACGTACATCACATCTGTCCCAGCTAGGTCTTGTTGCAATATTTCTTGTCGCCTCTTTGAATCATATTTGCCCACAGTCTCACAATGCTCTAGGAAATGGTTCTTTCCCTTGCCATCATCTTGAATACAAGGCTGATTTTATTTTCCCTAAACGCTCGTTACCAGCCAATTAGGGCAATTTTCTACGCACTACTTCGCATAAAACTAATATCAATTTTCCACACACGTCATATATTTAATACTAGCCTAGCATTCTGAGGCGCGCACCTCCTATCCAATTAGGTGGTCTTTGACGACGTATTCGTGACTTCGCTGTGTAGTATTTAACACGTGGATACCTTCGCAGCCTCGGCCTGAAATTTCACTGCTCTGAAAGTTCTGCTGCTCTAAAAGTAAACCGAAATTACCAAGATTGACTGTTCGGTTTTACAATATGGAGCGGCGAGGCGAAGCTTTCGAGAAGGTAAGAGAACGATACGTTGCTGTTGGGTAAACACCAATTTGATACTTGCCATTTTCTTGGTGTGAAATATAGCAAAAACCCTAGCTATCGTCAAATTACCCTATAGCTGTCTAATAGGGCTTTCCTTTTTTGCCCCTAGTGTCGTCCACACCTCGGGTGAACACACAAAGAGGTGGTCAGTCTCTTCGAAGAGCTGTTGCGTCCAACATGGCCGCATATCGAAACTAAAGGCAGCAGGAATTGATAGACCTGGATCTTGTGCTTCGCACGGGCTGTGATTTCACTCCAGTGCTCAAATGCACTGGGGATCCGAAGTGAACGCCACGTGCACGTTTGTTCACCCCACGACCGGCTTTATTACTTGGCGACCTGTTCATCCCGCCGCCTCCTACGGCAGCGTGTGTCCGCTAAAATATCACGTGATTCCTCAGTAGGGACGGCGCGCCGGGTCAGGTGGCGCCACAACTTCCCCTCATTTCGGCGCGCGCCGTCGCTGCCGCTATAGTATGGATAACTACAGTCCGGCTGTGTTTCGCTTGATAACTGCTGCTGAGCAAAATCACTCGGCATTATAGGCATATATTAGCTTTCTGTGGCCATGCATAAATGCTACGAGCGTGTGCTGCCAGCTTAGAGGCCTGTCCTGGGCTCGCTGGCACCCGAGAACATGCGTTTGCGAGAGCCAGCATCACGCGCTCGTATTTTTTTTTTAACGCGAGCTTGTTATAAGGCATATTATAGAAACTCGTGTAAATTATTTTCCGTGAGGAACCGGAGCAGGCTCCCGCTTTTGGCGTTGTCGGTGAGCTCGTATAACTAGCTGTTCCCATAAACAATATATATGATATTGATGTTTTGCAGAGCTGCAGTTATTTCATTCTTGAACTAGCTGAGAAAGCAGCTGTACTGGTAGGTGCGGCTGCAGTGCTATTTGCTTAGCCATTTTTTTCCTACACAGCCGCAAAACTGAATTCTGCTCGTGATATGCAACATCGCAGCTGCGGTGACGCCACGCCGTTTTCCGCCTATTTAAAACAAAATGCGCACCTCCTATTTTGTAATCAGGAGGGTTAACTGGACTGTTAGTCGTTAACAAAATAAAAAAAAAATTATAATAAGCGATAGCCAGACTGGATTTTGTGCGCTAAACATGTGATTTTTTTATGCCAGCGCGGGAAAGTTCCTGCACTTTAAATACCTTCCGTGATTTTGGCTTAGCATTGATGACTTTCCGTTGTGCATGCTGTTCTGCAAGGTCGGAGGTGAAATTCCCCCCAAAAAATGGCCTCATGATTTTCTGAATAAGCAGCCTGAAGCGCCATTCTGTGAGGCTCAGCTGTGTCCTTGGTGCATTTTTTGGTGCACCACGAAAATTAAATGCTGTTTGCCGTAATAAAATTTCCGGCTCGTATTATGGCACCACGCAAAAAAAAACAAAAAAAAAACCTGAGAGCACTGAAGAATTTACCGAGGAGGAGGAGAAATGCGAAAGCCTGAGTTTGCTGCTGCAGCACACATACAGTACATCGCGCGCCCCTTGTCGAACACAACCAGCGTTCCGTTGAACGCATCAAATTTCGCCGGCGTTCTATAATTGCTGTACAGGAAGCGAGTTGCTTTACAGGGAAGTTCTATAATTGCCTTATAATTGCTTGTCCCCGTTATATCCCTGCGCTATTTTTTTTTGTTTTTGTAGACTTGTTACCAACAAGCCCAAATGCCACCTTAATAGGAAGGGAAAGGCGCAGTATCTGTCGTACGGGGAATTGCGCTGACGCATTTCGTGGACAGCACAGGCTTACGCAATTCTCCAGTGTAGATTCTACGGTGTTCTCGGGAAGGATGGAGACAGGAATTTTATTTTTCTGATAATATCTTCAGGATGATCGACAATGACACACAACCCTCGCGCACTGGATTTCGTTCAATGAGCAATAGAAAGGCTTTCGCCTTAATAGCCAAAAACACATTGCGAAGGCGCACATGCATACACGAGGGATAAACACAACAGTAACAGCAGCACAACACGCGACCGACGATAGCGTGGGTGGAGTGCCTCAATGAGCGCGCTCACCCGCGCGCGCATCGAGGCAGCCTAGGTGGGGGTAAGTTGTGGCGCCACGGAGGGCAGCGGCGCTCGGGTGAACTAAACAAGCAACAACAAATCGGGGGCTATGGAGACGGCGGCGATGAGCAGGTCGCCAAGTAATAAAGCCGGTCGTGGTTCACCCTAACAGTGGACGAGCCTGTACATCTGAGAGAGTGTACAGGCTCGTCAGTGTTATTTATTAAAACGACCATTTTTATTTCAGTGCTACTACCAACATAGCAACGCAATGAAAGCAAGTTTTTTTGGCGTGCCTGCAAGCGAAAACGCTGAAGAAAGGCTATTCATACACAAACTTAGTAAACGCTAATGGGCGGTTTCTACTGTCAACCCAATAAACTGAATCCTGCAAGGAACTCTAAAGTCCCTAAAAAGCAAAAAAGACGAGACATTTTGGCGACTTAAGTGGTGAACGACGAAAGCCTGAGTGCCACATTCTGATAAGCATTTGTTGGGAATGTGGCGGTGAATCATGCTTCGAGTAAAGAGGGCTGACTACTGTTCCACATTCCTCCCTTCCTTTATGGCATGGTACCTGTGTACGCGGAGAACTGTGACAGATACTGCGTCTTTTCTATCCTGTAAATCAATTTCAAATGCCGCTGATGCCTGCTGTACTAACGCCTCCTGATCATCTGGATCTGCTCTGTTTACTGTGTGGTGCGGCGGTCGAGGAAGCGTCAAGTGAAAGGGCGCACGGACGCCTCGATCGGACGCCCGGTTGTTGTTGCGCCTGAAGGAAGTGGAGGAGGAGGAAAAAACTTTATTTCACGAGCGAGTTTGGACCCTTCAAGGGCCCAGGGCCACCGCACGGCCCTCACATTACGCGCATGTGTCCAGGTCACGTACGGCCATGGCACTGGCACCCCGGTCCACACAGCGAAGATCGATGTCCAGGTCCTGCGACGTAAGGAGGGCCTCCCATTCCTCTCATGATCCGATGGCGGGCTGTCCCTGCAGGGGAGGATCGGCAGGGCAGACGAAAAGAATGTGATCCAAGGTGGCGTGCAACTCTCCACAGAGAATGCATTCAGGGGAAACGGGTCGGTAGTAGGATAGGCGTTGATGGGTGTGAAGCGTTCGGGTTTGAAGACGCCTCCAGAGGATTTGTTGGGAGTGAGACAGCTGGGAGTGGGGAGGGGGTAGAGTCGACGGGCAAGGCGTGCTTGCTGTGTGAGCTCAGAAAATGTATGTGCCCACTCCCTCGAGAAATCCCGGCACGGGTCGCCATTTGCCCGGCTAATAAGTCCTCGGGCTATGTTATCGGCGGCCTCATTTCCGGGATTGCCAGAGTGAGCCGGCACCCATATAAGCTCAATACGCCTGTCAGAATTCAGGGTGCACATTCTCAATATTTGCTACGCGGGAGGATGGACGCGTCCGCGGGCAAGGTTAAGTATGGCTGTTTTGGAGTCGCTAAGTATGTAAGCCGCATCTGGTTGGGCGATTGCTAAGGCTATAGTCACTTCCTCTGCTTCTTCCGAGTTACAGGGAGGGTCTATGAAGTGAGTGAGTGAGTGGGGGTGGGGCTGCTGGAATATAGGCCACAGCTACCGAACGGTCTGAACCACATGCGGCGTCCACCCAGCGGACATCCTCTGCAGTCCCATAGTGTTTATGGAGAGCTTTGGCTCGCGCGACCCGGCGGGATTGATGGTGTTCTGGGTGGACGTTCTTAGGAAGAGGTTTGAGGATAAGTGCTGAATGCACGGCCTGAGAGAGAGGGTTTACCTTTTCAGCATGTGCGGGTATGCGAATGCCGATAGTGTCCAGTATATGTCGTCCTGTTTGCGTGCCAGCCAACCGAAGGTACTGTGTGTACCGATGTGCCTCTATAAGTTCTTGTATATTGTTGTGCATTCCTAGTTTTAAGTGCCTGTCGGTGCTAGTGGTCTTCGGTAGGTTGAACGCTGCTTTGGTAGCCATGCGGATTAAGGCGTTGATTTTATCTTTGTCTGCACAGGAGAGGTTCAGGTAAGGAGAGGTGTAAAGAATGCGACTGAGCACAAAGGCATGTGTACCTTTAAATTGTCAGCTTATCTAGGTCGACTCGTGAGTGTGAAACCCTTCTCAAAAGATGGATGACGGAGTAAGTAGTCTGTTTTAGTGCCTTCAGGGTAAGGTCGGTTTTCCCCGTGTCCTGTAAGTTCAGACCAAGAATGCGGAGGTTGGGGGTTTGTGGTATGGGAGTATCGTGTAGATAAATTGTTATGGGGGCGGTAGGAACACGCCGCGGCCGGAGTAGAAAGAGTGCTGACTTTGTCGGGGAGATTTCAAAGCCAATTTTTTCCGTGTGGGTAGATATAGCTGTGGCCGCTACTTGAAGTGTAGATTCTATGTCTCCATCCGAGCCGTATGAGATCCAAACAGTGATATCATCCGCGTAAATGGTGTGTCCCAAGTGTGGGATACTGCTTAAAGCCTTTGCCAGCGGGATCATGGTAATATTAAAAAGGAATGGCGACAACACTGCGCCTTGCGGGGTGCCAATGTTACCAAGTGTGAAAGAGGGGGTCTGTATATCATCTATATGCATGGAGGCGGTGCGTCCGTTCAGGAAGGCCCTGATATAGTTATAGGCCTTAGGCCCTAGCTGCAGCTCTTGAATGCCTTGCAGGATAGCACTGTGCGGGACCTTATCAAATGCTTTGGTGAGGTCTACTGCCAGTATTGCTCTGGTGTGGTGTGACATATCATTGAGGATAGCATTTGAAATCTGTAGTAGGGCGTCCTGAGCCGATAAATGAGCTCGAAAACCTAGCATGCTATGGGGATACAGTCCATGGGATTCCATGTGTTGCGTAAGACGGGTGAGGATGACATGCTCAAAGAGTTTCCCCCGACATGATGTCAGGGAGATGGGACGGAGATTTTGGGCATTTATGGGCTTGTTTGGTTTAGGAATGAATATTATTTTACCGTGCTTTCATTCATCCGGTAGCTGCCCCGCTTCCCAGCACTCATTAAAGTATTCAGTGAGCAGGGAAATAGAACGGTCATCTAGGTTTCTGAGCATGACATTGGTGATTTTGTCCTCTTCAGAGGTTGAGTTGCGTAGCTTAAGGAGAGCTGATCTACCTTCGATCTCCATAATGGCGGCATCTAGGGAGGGTTGATCAGGGCCTATGTAGTCTGGATAGGATATTGCTTGGCCGACAGTAGTATAAATTGATTGCAGTTGGGCTAAGGGCGATTGCTAACTACATCGATGTTTATGGATAAGCCTTTTGAAGGTAAGCCGAGTTTCCTTTTTAGTTTGTGTGGGGTCTATCATGTGTCGAAGAAGATGCCAAGCCCTGGAGGAGAGATTACCTCGTAGCCCATCGCATATTTGGTGCCAGTTACGTTTACTGAGGGCGGCGCTGTGCTCTTCTACTTGCTTTTGAATTTGCGCCAGTTTAAGTTTAAGCTTTCGATTATGCTTATGTTTTTTCCAGCGCGCAAGGATACTCTTCTGTGCTTCGAGAAGGTGCATTAACATACTATCTGCAATGGGAGTCTCGGGGGCGATGTCTAAAGTTTCGTGAAAGCCTGGACATCCTTCTTGAGCTGTGTCATCCATGGGTGAAGGTTAAAGGGGGTCTTTAATGTTCTGGCCTCTCTGTGCTTACGCAGATTATCCCAGCTAGTTTGCCGGACACGGTAGATTTTAGCTTTTTTGGTAAAGTCAAGCTCCATAGTTATTATATAATGGTCACTGCCCAGGGTCTCATTTGAGTTGCTCCATACCAGTGTTGGAAGGTTTCGGCCGAATGTAAGGTCTGGGCTAGTATCGGTGGTGACACTATTGCAGATTCTTGTAGGTGTGCTGAGATCATTATATATAGAGAGGCCCTGCATCTGAAGGGTGTTGTGTAATTCCGCTCCTCTCTTGTTGGTGCGCATGCAGCCCCAGTCTACATGTGCGCAGTTAAAGTCGCCTATAATAATGAGGGGGCCCTTTTTTGTGACTGTGGATGCAGCTTTAATGAGAGCAATTATTTCGGCGACCGGCTGTCTCGGAAGGAGGTAACAGTTAAGGATGAATAGGGGATAGGATTTCTGAGCAGACGGGATTAATTCTAAATATGTGTGAGCCACCGGAGAGTGTAGTTCGTGACAAGTGTATGGAATTAAGTGTTGAACATACGTGGTAACCCTAGGGTTGGGAGTGATGTCAGAGGGTACCAGAGCGTATCCTGGCAGTGGAACATTTGTTCCAGCATCCTGGAACGCTAATATATCGGGGTGTGTGGAGGAAGCAGAGAGTAGTTGCTGCAGGGGGTCTCGTTTGCGGCGAAACCCCCTGCAGTTCCATTGCAGAATGCGTAGTCGGGGGTTACTCCTACCCTCCAGCATGGCCCTGTCGACAGGGCCATGCTGGAGGGTAGGAGGGCGAAGGATGGAAGTTGGTGTGGGGTTGTCAGCTGGGGTGTGCAAAAACATTCCAACAATCATTTTTGGAATATGTTGCATAATGGCTGTGGTTACTTGTCTGATAATTGTTTCTGTAAGCCTAGCCATGGCGGTTTCAATGTACGTTTGAGTCTGAGCCAGTATCTTGGCTTCTAGGTTTTGGACAAAGTCTTTGAATTTGGAGTCAATGTCTGGAACGTCTTCTGGTCGCCGTTTTTTTGGGGGGTAGGGGGTGTGAACGATTGGGGTGTTGGCGATTGAGGGGGTTGGTTGGATGTGGAAGGAATAGAGCTAACGGCTGCCCTTAAATGCCTTACCTCTTCCCGCAGGAGTGCTATCTCTTCCTCCCGCAGTGATGTTTGGGGTGTACTGCTGGCTTTGATCCAGGCTGGCTGGCGATCCTGACGAGGCACTAGGGGTGGAAAGTCCATTGCCGTGGGCACTGCTGTTTTGGGCTTCGGCGCTGTCCGTCGTCGAGACTGGGGGGTCCTGGCTTTGCATGAGCCTGTACCGGTAATGTGGTTCCCACCACAAAGAATGCATTTCGGCGTGCACGTGCCTTCTTGCCTATCGTGATTCTCTCCACATAGGGGGCAGAGTCCGCTTCTTGGGAGAGGGCACACATCGTACCTGTAACCAGGTTTCCGGCAGTTTGTACAAGCTCCAGGGCTGCCCTTGTATTTGGTGCATCGATGTACAACACACATGTACTTGATGGTATGGGGTACCGGACCAGAGTCAAATGTTATTAGAATTGACGACGTTTTCCTCATGCGCCGAGCCGCTATGATATTGGCCTCCGGGTTGCGATACTGCAAGTCCTTTAGTATTTCGTCTGGTGCTTCATTCCAGTATGCACGGGAAATTACACCCTTGACTGCCGCTGGAGGTGCCGTGATATACGCGGCTACCGGGAATTTCTTGCTATCTATAGTGATTTCCTGCATGTTCACTAAGGCGAAAGCTGTTGCCTCCGCCACCGTCGCTAGCGTGAAAGCATTGTTTGTGGGATGAACTCTGATGTGCAGTTCGCCCATCACTGAGC
>JAJIZL010028514.1:61115-75019 GCA_023969395.1 Amblyomma maculatum
ATTGTTTGTGGGATGAACTCTGATGTGCAGTTCGCCCATCACTGAGCAGCTCGGAGTTGCATGAAGTGCCTGCAAGAGACTTGGAGCGGGAAGTTTTCCAGGGACAGCCCGCCTCTCGGGCGAAATACGACTCGGATCGTGCCTGCCGGCAGCGCGGCAAGTTGTTTACTTTTGTGCACAACCGCGCGCGTCATGCGTAGTAAGTGCGGCGTCTCCTGGAGCGGCGCTCGAGAGGTTCCAGGTGCAGTGTCCGACGGCGCGCCGGCGTTGCTTCCGTTAGGATTGACGTGAACTGAGGCCGTTGATGGGTGTTTTGAGGCGGCGTTTGAATCTGAGGTTTGAGCTCGATAAGCACGTGGGACAGTTTTCCACTCACCAGGGTGATAGTCTTGTGGGTTGGGTATCTTTGCATCCATTGGTTCCTCCATGGTTGTTGGGGACTGAGGAACGCGGCGCGCCGGACAGGGTCGCCTCGATGAGACGAGGCATAGTGCGGCGGCGTGGCTGTCAGAGGCGTTTTCACTGGATGATTCTCGAAGATCGCGGGGCACATTCAAAAGGTGGCAGCGGTTAGGGTCCGCGTACCTTCCTGGATCCGTTGACCGTTTTGACGTGTCACAGGAAAGATTAGCTGAGCACAAGAGCCAGAAATTGGCTGAGCTATTGCGAACCGCACCCGCTCCACAGCACACGGACGCTCGTGTCTGAAGGAAGAAGAAAAAGAAAATTCCCGGGTTTGCTACTGGTTCTGTAGCTGAGGCACCTCCGCTGCCTCGTGCAGACAGAAGAGAAAATGGAGAAGAAAGAATAAAGAAGAGGCAGAGAAAGACGCGTGTCGCAACAGCCGTAGTCCACCACCGAAATGGCAGCGGGTGCGATGACGGCCTACAATAGATTGGTTTGGTTTGGTTTGTGAGTTTCACGTCCGAAAGCGACTCAGGCTATGAGACACACCGTGGTGTAGGAGTCCAGAAATTTCTACCACCTGGGGTTCTTTAGCGTGCCCTGACATCGCACAGCACACGGGCGCCTTGCTTTTCGCCTCCATCAAAAAGAGGCTGCCGAGGCCGAGATTCGATCCCGCGTCCTTGTGAACAGTAGTTCAGTGCCATGCCCCTTTGCTGACAACCGTGTCTAATGGACTTTCATTACCACAAGTTCGCCCATCAGACTCACAACCTCCTCTGCAGCGTCTTGCTGCTTCAAAATTTCTTTTAGTTTATACACTTGTTCAACAAAATAATCACACACAGTTCGTGCATCGACATCACAGTGTCTATGAGCCATCCTACTCCTCCAAATACTGCGAAGGCCCAATCATTAATAGTTGTCAAGTACCGAATTCCACGTGGCGTCAAAGGCAGGTCTTTTTTAAGTGTCTTTTGTAACACATCCCAGTAAAACACCGCATCCCAGCAATCCAGGAACACGTGCTCACTTGTTTCAGATTTCCTACATAGTAGACAGTTTGAGCCCCGAGGTACAAAAAGGCCCTTTTCTTCCATCTATGTTTTGACTTGGAGGGTTCTTGTATGCAATTTAAAAACGAATGTTTTTACGCCCGGTGCGACAGTCATGTTTTTAACTCACTTGAGCACGTCTTTCCCTGCCATTACGCCACTCCAGTGGGGTGAGATAAAAAATATGGTGGCAGGCTAACCCTCGCCGCAAGCGGCAGTGACCTGCCAGTCCCAGCCCCTTAGGGCCAGGAGCAGCCACCCCGACGCCCGGTGGGATAAGCTTGTTATATGCATTAATCGCCTTGTGACGTCATGACCTGTCGTGATGGTACATCGCGCGCCTCTTGTCGAACATAATCAGCATTTCATTGAACGCACTAGAGTTCACCGGCGTTCTATAATTCGTCTACAGGAAAGGGAAGGCGCAGTATCTGTCACTCGCGGAATCTCGCTATCATTCTCACTGTAGACAAGGGGAATTATGAAGCGTGTTTCAAGATCCGGGGCGGGGCGCTAAATGTAACCCAAATATGCATATGGGCCTCCACTGTATGTATCGCCCAAGAATGGCGGTCTATCACTGCGACAGGAATGCCAGACCTGTATTTTCTAGAGAGTATGGAGTGATTTATTGCCATGTAAAAAGTAGCTGCAGAACCTCGCAAATGGCTGTAAAGGGTAGAGCCTTTGTTGTCGCTGCGGGAGTTTTGATGCATCGAGGCGAGTCTAACACTGGCTGATCATGATATTCTTTCATGTACATTAACTTGTGTGTCTTTTTTCATGTTTTGATCGGCGTTTCGTGTAATGTCGTGTGCCAAAGCCAGACAATAAAGAAAAAAATCCGGGGCGTGGCATAGTGGTAAATAGTTGGGCTGGGGATTCAAAGGATAGAGGCTCGGTGCCCCGGATGGAGACAAGGTTTATTAATGTATTTTTAAGTATCAGAGCCGCCGCAAAAGCGTGATACTTTTGCTGACGACAACAATGAGCCATTAAAAGCTTTCGCCTTAAAATCCTGCCTTCAATCCGAAGCGCTGACGTACGCGTCTCACTGCGTCAATGATCTGGTTACTTAACTGACTTGTTCCCGGATTATATCGCACCGTCTGCAGGCCAGAACGATTATTTATAACAACTAGACGTAAAGATTAGATGTTCTACAGGGAAACACGGAGAGAATTATTAGAGAACGTTTTGAGTCTTCAATGTGCTGAAATTCTATTCATCGCTCAAAACTTCGTTTCATGACGTCGTCCGTCTGCTCAATACGTATGTGTCCCTTGTTCAAAATACTTTTATAGCATTTTGTCCTCTTTATAATCTACGGAACAGATTCTTCCGTGAATAAAAAATAACTTCACCCAAAATACTATTTTTGGCCTCACGCATGGTATAAAAAGAAACACTGCAAGCGAACTACAGATATTCTTTATAAATTGTGGCTCTTCGAATCTATATTAAGCCGAGACCCTTTAATGACTCATGACTCGCCAGCGTGTTCACTAGAAGTGTTCCACTTCGCGATATTCCGCGGCACACCACTTGTCAACCATCCTGACGACGTTATCAGAAGAGCAAACGTTTGCTGTGGCTCAACTTGGTTAAGCCCGGAGAATTGCGACAGCAATTGGTCCTGCTTATACATAGACCAACCAGTTCAGCTAAACATTCAAGCTACGCCTAGTTGAGCTAAGCGTAGCCAGGCGGTTCTTCTGTTTCTTCAGCACGGCGCCGCCGCTTGACTGCAGCAGATCGTTCCAGTCTCGCCTTATACGCATCATCCGACATACCGTAAGGCTGCGCCCCGAATACTACGAGGAGCCGAGCCACAGCCGCATTCATCCTCCTAGCGTGACGTCACAAACAGCGAGCGCCCTCTTTCGGCTGCGACACCGTGCCGTGTATGGACTCGCCGCCATCATCCGATGGCGCGAGCTGGGGCCCCGCCTCTCGGTTTGGCTTCACGTCACCACTGCGGCTCCTGTAAGGACTCACTGCCACCATCCGATGGCGCGAGCTGGGGCCTAGTCTCTCGGTCTGGCGTGACGTCACACGGTCACGTGAAAGGTCACGTATGGAGGCGCCACGACACGCCAAAGGCTCGAAGTGCTAGCAGTATTGCTTTCGCAATACAAATCCTCTCTCCACCAAGAAATGAACCTCCATCCCTCGAATCACCAGCCTAGTGCCTTGACCAACTTCGCCATGCACGGAGTCGTGAAACGCAGATCCTAATTTTCCTTGTCAACCGTGAAGATGATAGCGGGATTCTGCAAGTAACACATACGGCGCCTTTTCTCCCCCGTAAATCAACTACAGAATGTAGATGAACTTTGATGCGTTTAGCAGACCGCTGGTTGTGTCCGACGAGGGGTGCCTTTGCACAGTGTGCAGCAGCAACGCTCAGGCTTTCGCATTTCTCGAGTGCAGTTTCTGTAGTGCTCTAGAAGGTTTTTGTCACCGTACATGGCTTTATTTTCTTCACGAGGCAGCATGGTCTTAGTCACTGGAATAATTTTGTTGTAATGGGTGTACTGAGTCGCTAAATGTACTACTTTTGAGGCAGGCGAAAATCAAATATCGCTGTTACGGTATGAAATTAGGCAATGTGGAATATAAAACAAGTTTATAGTGTACACCCCTTCTCAGAAAACAGTACAGTAAGAATGCGCGAGCATGTCATTCGACATGCTTTGTGCAACATGATTCCTTTGAAGACAAAACAAAAAAATAATTCCTATTATCAAGGAGCGTCATCGAAACAGCTGTTCTCGCTCAACCAGGGATTCCCGAACGCAGCTGTAACCACGAAGACGAGCAAACGTTTGAACTGCTGTCTTTTACCGTTTTGTTACATTCGAATATGACCTTTCCAGACGAGTTTTCCTCGTCGTTTAAACTAGTTCTTCATTGTTTCAAAAAATAGATGAAGATATACGTTTGGCTCTAGCTCTGTTTAGCGATTTGTCATTGCTTGCACCCATAATGAAATACAAAAGCCTATATTTTCAAAAACATTTCACCTAATCTATCTGAGTTGGCCAAATGCGAAATGCGTAAGCTTCCTCTTGACATGCTTGTGACCCTTGTCCTTTCGAGCATGTGGCTTCATGCGCTAACATCGTCGATTTGAAGAAAGCGTTCACTCAGTTTTTACACAACGTGCAACTGCCTATGACCTCTTAAGGCTATATCATGTACGACGTTCCGTTCTTGATAGGCCACGTCTGTGTTACGCGGTGCGCTCTAGTTGGCCAAAACTTTTCAGCGTAAGAGAGTGGATTTAATGTAGTAGCCAGCAAAGCTGATATGTTTGTGTCTCTTAGGTTGAATACCCAACCGAAGTATTATTTGACTCCATTTCCTTCCAGATAATGGATGGGTCTTAGAGACAATGGCTAGGAGTTTCAGGATAAGAACCAAATGAGAGTACAATGCACCTTTATAGAAAACAGTCCGGCAGTACCACAATTGGCAAAAAATGAAGGAAAATCATGTGAAGCAAAAACTTCGCAATAAGGAAAGAAGGGGAAGCATCGTACCAATGTATAGAGCATCCGTCTCGCATTCGGGAGGTACGAATTTTGATCCTTGCTGCCGCCGCGTAACCACCAGTTTTTCAATTCGTACTTGACATCCTGCAGCCTGATTCCCGGCTCCTTTGAGGTGAAATGCTTGGGAAAAGGCTCATTGACCAAAAAGCTGCGCCTATGGGTCAGTAATTTGTTCCGCAATATGACTACTATAAGTCCGCCAGTAAAATCCCAGGTTCATTGTTCTTCTTAAAATCTTCTGCACCTCTCAAGGTGCTCGACGATTCGGCAGGTGACGTGCAGATCACACACACTCAATGAGACGCAGGACGACGAACTTTCAGTAACAAGACGAAACAACTTTATAGAACAACAGAACAAGGTACAGAGAACTTATTTAAACGAGGCAGAGAGGTAACAACACTTTAGAAAGAGGCTGACCGAAAACTACGCGTAGCTTCACCAGCTGACGCGCTAACAGCAACATGACCTCCTCGCTCTTTTTACCTCTTTTTACGGCTGCGAAGTCGGGGCCTGCCTGCTAACGCTAGCTTCTCCGAGCAAGAATCAGAACCAGAGCCGCCAGCGCAGAAAATTCCAGGCGCGGAGGAGGAGTGGAAATAGCTTAGTGCTTCCAAGTTCTGCCTCCTCCTCTCGGCTTTTAAAAAAGAACTGGGTGTTAGTAGAAAGCCATCATTTGCGTGCGCGGCCTTCTTAGTGAGGAAGAGGGCCAGGTCCGTCCGGGGGGATGCACGAGAGAGTCAGCCCATGTAGACGAGGGCGAGGAGGCGCAGCGCGGTGGCCGAGATTGCGCAATCGGTCGCGTCGCGTGGATTTTGATGGGAATTTCCGTCGCCTCTTTCTGCGGCGCACTCGGCGAAACATTAGAAAATGGACCACCGCTGCCTTACGGTGTCTTAAAAAATTGCGCCGATGGGCCAGTCATTCGTTCCGATTTTGGATGACCTTAAGTCCGCCTCACGCAGCGGAAACGTGTATGTGACCCTTTGGTTGGCCCATAACACCTTTCATTAATCATTTCACCTCGGAAGAGACGAGACACAGACCGGGGGAACACTTATGGTCATTGAACACCGGTGCGTACCCGGCGGCAGCAGGTACATTACCTGGTAGCAGCTCGAGCCGTCTTTGCAGGCTGCAGCCTTCGAAACTTGCTTTGTCCTTTTTGGGGCGCGGAGAGGTTCGAGGAGCCTCGTCCAAGTGTGCACCCCTGGTTCCATGCTGGGAAACGCTTGCGCCTATTGTGACCGGCGACGGACCACCGGTGGCTCTCTAACCAACAGCCTCCCGCAGCAGAGATGGGCATCCAAACCACTAGGCCACGTCTGTGGTAAAAACGGGCTCCTTCCTCGCAAAGCGAACTTATGTTTGTCCGATGGCGTAATTAATCACTGACCTATTAGTGCCATGTATTGGTCCATGGTCCCTTTCCAAAGCATTTCACCCCATAAGAGGCGGCAACCAGAACGAGGGAAGTCTTGTACCCATTCAAGACCGCTGGGTACATGGCGGCACCAGCGATCGAACCTTTTACCTCCCGAATGCGATCGGTTGCTTTACCACAAAATGCAGTGCGATTCTGGCTCCTGGACCCCAGTTCCACCGGCTTAGCCCTCGGAGTCAATCTTTACCAGAGGTTACGGATTCGGTTTGCCGACTTCCCTTATATACATTGCTCTAGAGACTAGAGGCAGGTAACCTTGGTGGCCTGCTGCGGATATGGGTACGGTCCGGAACAAAAATCACATGCCCTCACTAGGATTTTCAAAGACCTACGGGAGCGCACCGGACAGAACAAAAGCCGTACTGCTCTATGGAGCCACCATCCCTATCTCGAGGTGAACCATTGCAGGAACTATATCTCCTCACAGAGAAAAGATAACTCTCCCCGGGACTCCCATTGACGTCTACGAGCTGTTTTGCATTGAAGAAGCAGGCCCTGAATGAGCGATCTTCGTAACCGTGTTCGGGATTGTTAACCCGAACATGCTAATCAAAAAAGTAGATGAACTAGTTTTTGCTGATAAAGACATAGCCCTACGAAACTAGATACATTGTGCGCTGCAGTATATAACTGAATAGTCTGAATAAAGTTGAATGACATCTCACATAAACTTTTTGCACGAGGGCAATGAGAGCCATAATCTAGTGCACCCCTATTCTGGTCAGAGCACTGTTGCCCAAGTAGCGAGTTTTTAGGACATATTTTGTCTCCATTATTCCACAGGCAACATACTCCAAGCTGGCAGTCATCGTTGCTTTTGCATTTTTCACCCTCGGTTAGGTTCTGGAGTAAAGAGCAAACAAAAAAGGCTCCGATTTACTAATGAAGAGTACAGGTTATAATGCCAAAATATCCCTTCTAGATGGTCAGAAAGAACAAGACTCTTTGATGAGTACACGTACCTGTTCCACCCATTTGTATATGAGAATTTCAAGGGGCTTCGGTATAAGATGCACTCGATTGCCAGTGCCACCCAGCCAGTTCTGTATTAATCTCATTTTGCGCATAGTATCGTAAAAATAAATACGCCTACGCTAGTTACAGCGATCATGTCAGTTATGGGCTGGTTGACACGGAGATCGCATAAGTTAGTTTTCACATATTTGTTTCGTATGACAAGATGAATAAATATAACACAGCCGCACGAGAGGGCGGAAACTAGACAGTATTTATCTAATCTTTCAGCCAAATTAACTCTGCATTGAGAGTAGTTTACTAGAAAAAAAAAGAACACCCCGGCAAGCAATAACACTGCTTGTATAATGACAGATGCGAATGTCAAAACGTTTGTGTGCGATGTAGATGCAGAACAAGGGATGCTCATAAATTTTAACTCGCTAGTGTTCGCACAGATTATTATTAGTAGCCTACATGAGCGACAAGAGCGAGAATAACTTACATGAGACCCTCTTGGTTTGTGGTGCCAGGAAAATGCCGACTCATGTAGATCAAAATGGGCGAAGAAATAAGTAGCACAAACCACCAGTAGCAAACGCATTTCACACTATTTTTGCGCTCTCAATATTAAAAAATCAGCTGCTTAAGCCTTGAATATTTCGCTAATTTCGAGCGTTTATATCCTTAGTAGAGCTCAAAGAATTTCGTCATCACGGTTGCGTTCGCTGTGATTTCATGACTGCTAGTTTACGTCAAATAAAGCACACAGCAAAACTTACATCCATCGCGATGCGTTTGTACCGGCAGTCAATATATTTAACAGCATGGGTTCAACACTGACGTCACTCGATCTGAACAAAGCACAGTACTCAGCTTGTACTTACAGCAAAAAGTGCAAATAAACAAGTGTGCGTTGAACATCTGTAAGAATGCAAATATTCTGATGTCCAAATATGTTTTTATGATTTATGATCAGAAAAACTCTTTTAGTCTATGTTTCCATGGCAGCGAAAAATAAAAAAAAATGTTCCAGATTGTTTCATCTAAGTTGCACCCATTGGTGTTCGGCTAGCAAGCCGAGAGCGGAAGAGAGGCACGATGCTGTGTGAGGCACACTTGTACGGAACGCGTAGGCAATTTCTGGTTACGTGTCATTTATTTATTTCGCCTTCGTCCGCAAGACTGATTACGCATAAGTGGCAAACAGCATGACATTTTTCAAGCATTGGGAAACTGGTAAGGATAATATTTTCACTAAGCTATACAAGCATCTTAATAAATAAAAAATCTATCTACTTAGTAAAATAAGAAATCAAGGAACATTAAAGAGAAAACTAAATTGTCTTCTATCGATAGAGTACCAATTCCTAATCGAAAAAATATCACTCTTACTTAAAACAGCTTTCAAGTCGCGATATCACGGATAGTCAGTTCAGTTCAGTTTAGTCGTTCAGTCGTGTCTTACTCTTCGTGAACTATTCGTCTGCTTTGTTAAATTCCCAAATAAATGCTACAAAACAAGTCAGTACCGTTTTGCCGTCTACAACACTATGACGTAAAGCCGATGAACGACCTTAATGCACATCAAATAAAGGGCTCTTTGTACAAAGGCCAGCATTTTCTTCACCTGACGTGACCTACCGTGGAGATAAGGGCTTTGACCTAAGCAAAGATTCTGAAGCACAATGTTCAGGCATTAGGTACCAACTGCACTGGGTTCAGGAAATCCTTACCGCAGGGCGTACTCCGTTTACTGCCAAGGTAAAAATCCCTGCATATGTTTGTGAACACATCTAAAACATTCCGACTGGTTCAGATATAACACCATACATCCCTCGTTGAATAGCCGGCTATGAAATATACATAGCTAATGAAAGAGCGATTAATTTTAGCTGTATTTATTTCATTTACTCCCACAACACAATAAACGCCCAGCGCTGAACTTGAACTTTGACTCTTATGAGTACAATGACAGCGAAAACCTACTTGTAGCGGGCTGTAAACCTTATTAGGAGAAACCAACAAATGTAGGCGGACTAAGCAAGTGCCTTCTCACATTTGTTTTTCACCCCTCCCTAATTGAAACACGTAGCTGTAATATGTGCAAAAAGGCCAAGCAGACTAGTGGCTTTTTTATTGACCAGTGTTGCTTATGTCCAATAGGTATAGTATGATTCCAATTCCATGAAGGTATAGCACGCTGCATGTACACAGGACCGAACCCGAACAATGCCTGTAGTACAGCAACTACTGAACAAGTCTGGGTGATTGCGCGGATGACGGTACAGCTGTCGTTAGTGTTGCACGTATAACAAAACTCTATCATTTAAAATTTATTAACCGCTAGGTTCGGTGGTATGCCAAAAGAATAATCGTAAGAGGAAACCTTCGACCAGCTTGAAAAATGCCCTAAATCACATGGAAATTGTGCTTGCTGACAGCTGCGGACCCAAAAATTGCTCCTGTAGAAGGCGGACGGACTCAAAAAAAAAAAAAAAGAAAGCAGCGATTTGCCTGTTTACATTTTCTGCGCACAATTTTTGTGAGTTTTGTTGTTGAACCATAAAAGGCGAATGGCACAAACGCTTCAAAGCCATTAGTGGTATGGACATCAGCAGACACTTGAGCGATATTTGTATATCGACATTTTATATTTATCTTACAATGAGATGAATGATAGAGCCAATCATTACGCGCGAAAGCAACTAGGGTGGAAAGTAAAAGACACAGCCATCTTTTCTTAATATATATCTTGCTTTGAATAATTTAACATATGTACGTACGCTGGTTTCCGTGCACGCTCACTTTACACAAGAAAATTAGCCTCCGGTACAAGGCCAGCATGACAGGATTTCTCGTGAGAACATATACAACAAAGGGCTTGTAGGACCCACCGACAAAGTAATGTTTTGGGGCTGATTTCTTACCTAGGCAAATTAAAGGGAACTTCTTTTTTTACTAAAATTTCTCGGGTTCGATCAAGACCTGCAAACGGTAGTCCAACCACTAGTCATTTACGCGGGAAAATGCACTCGATGTCTGGTATATAGCCCAATGACTTTTAGTCTATCTGATAACAATCATTCCGCTCGATAAAAGCCACTGCTAGCAAAGCGACCAGTATTAGACGTGGAGATGCTGGTGCGGTAAAGTAAGCTCGCGCCCACTCGATCTGTTGCGTGCACAGGTACACGATGCCGCATGATCGGCAAGTCCATTTGTGTTGCATATCCCTTTAAGGGGCGGATGGATGTTTTTCAGACAATCTAGGGTGAAATAAATCCCCTAACCTGGTGAATGCTTTTTTGTTACTTTTCTAGGTGTGCCGTGGTACAATTATTTTTAATTAAATATTTTTCGCATTTATGCTTCATGTATATAGTTTTTGAGCTGCCTAGTGCTGAAATTTTAGCGCTTCGAGCCTATGTCGGTCCTAATGGGCTAGCGGCATTCAGGTGACGGCTGAGGGAATGCGTTCCCCGATGACCCGCCGTTTGTCGCTGCCATCGGGATTCAGAAAATATGGCAAAACACTAGGCTGATGGATGACCAAGGTGGCTTGGCCACGTCAGAGCATCGTATTACGGCCAACACCCAATCTTGTCCCTAGCTGGTACCGCTTAGTGTACTGCTTCTAAGGTAGATTAGCTTCACATGAAAACATATATACGGAACGTCTGTACAACACAAGCTACGAAAGATGTGCTGTACTCTCATCCCGTCATCCCCCTCCCGCCCTCACATAAGACCGCCATTGCTTGCTGACGATAACTTCTTTTTCTTTTTGATGACCTGTACAAGGAATTGAACATATAAAATCCGAATTTCGAGCTGAACGCAAAGCGTTCCTTTTGCACTGTCAAAAATACAAATGAAAATAGCCTGTATTTTGCATGCGCTCTTTTATGTGAAAATGGCTTAGCATTTTGCCAAACTAGCTATAATTTCGCGAGATAGCTTTGGTTTTATAAAGGGACTATTCGACGTGCTTTACAATTTTTTTATATCTGACATGACTGTAAACATATGTGCCATTTTCAGGCTGTCCTGACCCCAAGACAGTTGGTACCAGAGGCCCGAACTTTGTGCTGAAGAACTATTTCGTTTGGTCAAAGTCCTTATCACGAAGATTGGTCACGTCAGCGTAGAACCTACATAACGTTGTTCTTTGTAGTGCTCTTTATGTAATGTACATTAAGGTCATTACTCGGGTGGAAGTCATAGATTTTGCCAGCGTCATTTGCCTTAGTAGCTTTACAAGAAGCAACTGAGAACTATTTGTGGCGATAATACTGTCCTGCAAGGTATATATATGAATGGTGTTTCTTAAAGAAGATAAGCTGTTCCATTCCTCTAGATGTATGTTTATTTACACTCATATTATACTTGCAATACTGAGCAATGTACACTTCGTTTTAGTGGCCTGGCTCTAAAAAGTGAAGAATGGCTATCATCACCCTTCTTAATATTACACGGATCGCAAAGGAGGAGATCTACTTAGCAATGATGATCACTGAGGGTGCAGTCAAATTTTACTTATTTACTTTTCTAGATAGGTTTATATTTATACCCGAGGTCAAAATACGAAGCAGGTACATGCACGGAGTAGTTACTCCGGATAATTTGTGCGTGCATGAGTGTAAGAGTGCGTGTATGAGGGCGCGTGAATATGTAGGCTCATATGTAGGACTATCAGGCACTTACGTTTCTCGGCATACACATCTCCACAGCTGAAATCAAGGCACCCAAAGCTCCCTCATCGAGGTGCGCCAAGCAGTGGCAGGTTGCTGAGCAGTAATTTGCTCCATGTCACTGGCCCGAAAGCCGAGGCCGCTCAACAACGGCTGTGCCAAAATATCCCCGGTAGAAAAATTTTATTCCTTGTCCCTCAGCCTCACTCACTCGTGCAATTTTGCTGTTTGCAGACTGTCGCCAAGAGGTTGGCTATGCGCGGCTATCACAAAAGAACGATTTGCTTGAAGGCATCTGGACACTTCGCGCTCCTTTTTGGTATCTGGCCACGAAAATAAGTAAGGATTATCCCACGAGACATCAGTGGTCGGGAAAGGTGTTCTTCTTAGACCTTACTCTACGTTATGGCACCCAGTGCACCCCCGCAAGGCTGCAAAGATATGCCTTTTTACGCCAATCGCAACCCTGGATTCTTGGCTTGAACCTTCAGTTCTGAGCGGCCCTTCTACTCCCCTCGACGAGGGCCATCACCCCTCTCCGTATTCTTTTTCTTAAGTTTTAAATAAAAATTCGGTTTCTGGGAAAAAATGAAACCCGATTACATAACAGCGTATATTTATTCGCTAAAAGTACAAAAAATCAAAATGTATTTATGACAAATGATGTATGAGCAGCTTTGGGAATCAGTCGCATACATAATGCATGTCATATGCTCAAATTACTCGAAACAGTAAAACCGGCTGCTTGCTGTCCGTGAGTAACACCACTACCTGATCACTTCCGAGCAATTTAGCCACTTAGCGCATGTTTCCAGCAGATTCTTGTGTGTTTCGACTGATCAATAGAGTCATGATTTTAGTGTACCCACTGATACAGTCTTTACCTTTTTATTATAGTTAGCGTGTCAACTGTGAATAAATGCTATTCAACACGGTACCTCTTTCAGGTGTTGTTCTTAGCCACACGGTTAATTCACAAGTACCGTGCCAGAAACATTAGTCTATCCGTTGTCAGAAGGGTTCTTAAGACGCAATTTTCAAGGTCACCTCTACATGATGCTTCAATCGTGTGTGGTTATAGTCGAGCAAAGTTAAACTCGGAAGAAATAGTGAATCTTAAATTGAGGCAGCCTCCCCTAGTAAAAAAACCGTATGAGTCACAATAACCTCATACAGATTTCTCATACAAATCTCATTATTTCTCATATGATGAATGAGCTTAGTATGTGATTTTATGACATTAGTATGAGTCTATATGAAAATTTGTATGAGGTTATTGTGACTCATAGGTTTTTTCACTTTCAACTTTGGAGCAATGTGGACAAGAAAATAGGCATCCCCCATGAATTTTTCAGGCAGCTGGTGCTGTTCTTCGCCTCTGAAAAGTATGGACTCACTTATTTGGTTTGATGATTGCACTGCAAAATGATTTTAATGCTTGGAGTTTGTGTTATTGATGGAATTGTCTTCACGATCTCTCGGAAACCTGTTACATAAAGATAGCTTCTCCAGCGCGTGACATTGAGAAATCCATGCGCAACGTTCCAATATGTGCATACTGCTAATTTTTCCCGCGGTAGCTGTTTCACTGACACTGAGTGCTTCCAGACGTTAAACCGTGGCCGAAGATTTCTCACCGCTAACCTATTCTCAGGCGTTAAGTGTACTCCCCTTCTTGCGTTTGCTCCGTGAAAGTACATAGGGAAAGACTGCTCAGCGGTATATAAAAAGTAGACTCTTTAGCCTGGTTTCTTCTAAGGTTCCTTAGATGGCAGCTCGAATATATATATATATA
>JAJIZL010028514.1:75119-111105 GCA_023969395.1 Amblyomma maculatum
TATATATATATATATATATATATATATATATATATTTGTGTGTGTGTACGCAAGCTTGCCATAAGGCATATTATAGAAACGCATGTAAATGGTTTTCCGTGAGGAACTGGAGCAGGCTCCCGCTCTTCGCACTGTCAGTGAGCCATTTATAAAAGTCCTCTTCCTTTGTTGTGGTTAGCCCCACTGAGATATATTTCTCAGAGAATTATTGTACAGCCTCATAAAACACAACAACGCTTGTATTCGGATAAAGCTTACGTGGGCAAACGTTCATTGTGGTTTGTGCCATATTCATTGCGCGGCAGAAGATTCAACCATTTATTCAACACGACAGCTCATTAACTCTGAGTTGTGTCCCGCATGATGCGTCATGTATGCCCAGCCTTCAAGCCAATTACTTGCAGGACGAAAATTTTAGAGAGGCTGTCTTGACAGGCGGTGACATTGGAGCTAACGTACACAGCATAAGAGAAGGGAAGGGGGGGGGGGGGGGGGGTGTTGTGAAATAGGCGAGACACAAGGTGCACTTGTTCTACGGGATTTCGGTGCACGTTTAGGAATCCCATACAGTCGAATTAATTCTGAGCTTTTCACTACAGTGTCCTGCATAAGCAAGTAGGCTTGGGGCATTACACCTATTAAAAACATAAAAACAGTCAATGACAGTTACTCTGTAGTCGACACACCGTAGTGATTTTTAAAAACAAAACATAAACTTAAGCTAAAAGCAAACGCTCATGAAACATTCAATTCTCATCAGAACGCTACTGATGTTTCACTTTTTATCCGCTGAAAGAAACGAAAACAAAAAAGTTTTTTTTTTTATTATCAGGATAATAAGTGAAGCGTACGTATCGCTAGATAATAATTTATATATGTGTGAACGATTCACGCTGATTTACCCATTGCACGTTGAAAGTACTGAGCATTCTGCGCATTTATTGAACCATTACATTTTTCTTCTTTTCGCAGTGATAAACGATGCAGTGCATCACCAGCAGTTGATGGTTATGGAATGCAAAAGCCATCTTCACAGGTATCTGTAGCAAGAGAACAAAGATTACCATGTTGAGCATTGCAAGAACAAAAGAGAGACGTTCTGCCTTTATGGGAGCAGTGGATATTATTTCATTCTTTTTCAAAAAACACAGAACTTTAGATTTTACACAATTATTTTCTGAACATTATTCACTACACTGTTACAGCCATAAGGTAAAACAAAACAGTTTTGTTGTGAATTGGTGTGTTGTATCCGTTCGCTAAATACAATAAAGGCGCTCATCTCATTTGATTCCTCTTCAAAACTGGCAAAAAATGGATGACTTCGCGAAATCTGCTCTGAATCAGTACTAAGAAATTGAAGGCCATTTATAATCTGGGCCAGCTTGAATATATATTTATTAAAATATCGGCTTTTGGTTCCCACCTTCGCCTTTCACAGCGGTTTATGCACAACTCATCGGCAAGAAGAAGAAACTGTTGGTGCGGGCCCTTGTAGCCCCTTAAGAACAGCTGATAGTTTCGGCGGTACTGTGTATTCATCCAGAGGACCTGAAACTCGGAAAAGCTGCATGCCGTGCTTTGGGCGGCTCTTTTTTTCAGCACGAGGAAATGCTGGTCACTTTTGCTATCGCGCCTCGAAAGATCAAATTATATAAAACGAAGACAGCGCAAAGCGTCGGAGACCTTAAATGAAAAGTGCCACAGGGGTGGTTTGTGAAATCTTTGTTGCCTTGCGGCCACTTTTATTTATCAGAAACAGGACAGAATATTTATGAGAGAAAAAGGAAACAGGATAGGATATTTAGAACAAAATACAAAAGCGGACTTTAGCCAGGACATGTGAAAACCTTCACGCTGCAAGCTTCCGAACGAAGTTTCACTTATTTGGGGATTCTTGGTAAAATTACGTTTGCTAGAGCATGTAAAGAGATACACCTCTCATTGTATTACCAAATAAAAGTTAGAACATCAGCTATATCACAATGTTGGCACCAGTACATCAGTGATATGTATATTGCATAATGTATGTGTTTAAAAAGGCTGTTTGCACTTCTTTTATCATGCGTTTTTCATGCATGGGACACTTCTCAACGCATTATAGGAGAACAACAACCTTTATTTGCAACAGTCGCGTCATCCATTAGGTAGATTACAGGGACGTTTCTTACTGCCGCCACCCTTCATGTGTTTTCCCACAGCACCATCGGCAGCCGGGCACGATAAAGCATATTTTTAGAACCTGCTCAGCGCAATATAGTAATAAGTCCTAAAACATTCGTACTTACGTTCTCCCATGAAACAGGGGCAGTGACCCACGTAGTAACCTCCTTTCACTTGGCCTTCATTGCAACGTGCGTAACGTCCAGCCTTTGGGTGGCAGTACCTGGGGCCTCCAGGTCGTCGTTGTAAACAGCAGAAACCTGGCGGACATTCGTTGCTACTGGCGCAGTATTGGTAGTGCGACTTTATGTTCTGCAAACATTATTTTGAATTAGTTATTCGAACTGTGTCAGTCTTATTTTATTCGGTAAAACCAGCTGCACACTTTACCTAAATTTTCTCCACTTGCGTTTATGAAAAAGATCATGGGCGAAAAGATATTCCATATTAAGTAGATTATAGAGAAACTGTTCACAATTTTTTGTAGTGTTTACAAAGTGTCATATGATACCCCGCCAATATACTGGGAGCGAATGTGCGTTTCTCTGGGTTGTAGAGTTATATGAATCAGGTAATAAATATATTCCTTAAAGGCCCACTGTCCCCCCTCCAGTCGAAAATATTTTCTTCCCCGGTGACTGTGAGACTTCGCCCCTAGAACGCAAGGCCGCAAAATGTTTTTGAAAAGAGTAACTAATAACGCAGTTACAGCCACCGCAATCACCCGATTCTGTCATTCTTCTCTCCTTCCGTTCCCTCCCAAAAGTTTTTCACTTTCCTGCCCGAGGTCGTCTAGCCTCCGCAAGACAAATTCCCCTTCCTCCTCCGCGTTTGGCGGTAAATGGGGCGTGGCACTCCGCGAGCGCGAAAACAAAAAACGGCCGAGGGAGTGCGCGCCGTTGGATTCAGTCTGGCCGTGGCGAGGGAAAAGCGCGCAGCGAGCGGTAGACACCCATCCTTCTCCCGTCCGTCAGCGAGACGGACCAATGGACGTCGTTCGCGGTACATACGTCATTACTGTGGCCCGTCGGGCCAGCGCAGGAAACGGGGAAGCTGGCTTCCCAAAGGAGAGCATGAGAGAGCTTTGAATTGCATTTTCGATGCTTTGCGGCGCGCGTGTCACTGTAGCATTTTGCACAGACTATCTCCGGTACCTGATCGAAACACTGGGCTCCTTTGCTTAAAAGGGCCTTCCCTGGACAGTGGCCCTTTAAGCGCGCTTAAGGGTTAACATATATACATGTAAAATTGCTTAGATTGCGAAACTTCCTATCAGCCTGTTTTAGTAGGAACTAGGCCTTCCCTGCTTTCAAGGTCGAGCACCTAAAGAAAGGAGAATTGTCGCATTCCAATTTTAATATCTGTAACTTTAGCCACGGCTTTTCAAATTTCTTCCTTTTTTTTTCCTTTCTCCATCGCAAAGCATCACTTCCTCAAGTATTTTTTAAGGGAAAGGCTAAAGCTTACTCTCATTTCTGGTGCAATCTAGGCCGCAAGGCATTTTATTCAAAAGACTTGGCACGCTTCTGCTATTGTCTAAATTTATGACCGCATTCATATTCAACATTGAAGTTGAGCTTTCAAAAATCACATGCTTATGCCGGTTTTTAGTCATATATGAATCGGCGTCTACCGCGCCCGAAAAATGTGTTGTTTAGAGAACGTTTCTCAAAAACAGCCTTACGCTGAGCAACGTAAATACATAACAGGGTCGGGGAAAAAGGGAACGGCATTGTTAAAGGAGGGGTAACAGCTATTTTTCTTGCTATAGGAAGTGACATATAAGTCTAAAGGAACTCAGAAGCTTTCGACAGAAATGTTATGAATCAGAGAAATTAGTGGAGTGACTGCAGTAATTTAAGCATTTGTATTTCTGACGAGGCTTAAAATTGAAAGCTTTCACTAATCTTTTCCATAAGCGGATTAGCGTATCTAGCAAGTGAGCTAAATGAGTAGTAAACCGGGCTGTCATCGATATATATGAATTGAAGCGTGTCTCTTAACGAATGCTATACGCAACCATGGCTCTTTCTAAACATTCTTCACGGTTGTAAATATTTTTCTCTTATTCAAGTGAGCTCCGGTTTGTACCGGAAAGTTTTTTTTTATATCATCATCATCATCCGCCTGACTATACCCACTGTAGGGCGAAGGCCTCTCCCATATTCCTCCAATTAACCGGTCCTGTGCTAGCTGCATCCCCTTGACCCCTGCGATCTTCTTAAGCTAATCCGCCCACCTAACTTTCTGCCGCCCCTGCTACGCTCTCGTTCTCCTGGCACTAAGCGACCATCGGTTATCCTCTCTTCGCACGACATGCCCTGCCCATGCCCATTTCTTCTTAATTTCTACTAGAATGTCGGTAACTTGAGTCATTTCTCTGACCCACTCTGCACGCTTCCTATCTCATAATGTTACCCCTACCATTTTTCGTTCCATAGCCCTCTGGGTTGTCCTCAACTTAAGTAGAACCCTCTTGGTTAGCCTCCACGTTTCAGCCCCATAGGTGAGTACAGGTAAGATGCAACCGTTGTATACTTTCCTCTTGAGCGATACCGGTAAACTGCTAATCATAATCTGCGAGTGCTTGCCAAATGCGCTCTATCCTAATCTTATTCTTGTTATTTCCTTTTCATGGTCCGGATCTGGGCTTACTACCTGTCCTACGCAGACATATTCGCCTACTACTAGTACTTCGCTACCTAATGTAAACTGCTGTTCCTTCCCGAGGCTGTTGAACATTACCTTAGTCTTCTGCATATTGATTTTCAAGCCTACCTTTCTACTTTTCCTGTCTAGGTCATCAATCATTATTTGCAGTTTTTTCATATGCAAGCCTCATTTCTCTGCCCACGATGTGAACGGAAACTATCCCATTACCTTTGTTTTCCGTTCTCGATAACATGTGCAGCCTATATGTAGACACAGATGCAAAAAAGGAGAAGGCGCAGTTTTGTATATTTGCCGTCGCGAAGGCAGGTAATTTTGCAAAACCAGACAGCGGCAAGCCTGATGCTAGAATGTTGAAATTTCATAGTTTTCATGCCCCATCGCGCTTTCTATTACGCTGCGTAGTCCGTAATGGAGTAGTCGGTAAAGGAGTAGACGAAGGAAGGGGCTAAAACTATGCTATTTATGACGAATGTCAATGCTCTGAGCTCAGTAATTATATTTAATTCCTGTAATTATTTCACTACGCGTACAAAAATTGCATATAAGTGCACTTTCTTTTTCTGTACCCGTCCAGGCATATGTGATCGGTGTGTCTAATGTCTAATGCATTCTTCCATGTTTAGTGCATGCAGAGCATCGTAGCATATTAGGCATTTTGAGGCCTGAAGACGGCTTTAGGTTGTATTGTTTAAATAGCAATACGAAAAAACAAAACACCGAAGACTCTGCTCCAAGGCAATTAGTACAGTAACTTTGCGTCGTACTTACCAACAACGTTAGACTGGCGTACACAATCGAACACACAGGAAGCAAAATAAGCAGTACTTACATGATTATCAGGCTTTGTTTTGTTAGCGAAATTTATCTTTCCAAGTCCATTCGGAAAGGAAATTGGCATGGTTCTTTGATACATGTCTTCCTCATTAGCGCTTGATAGTTGCGATAAAGCAACTAACAGCAACGCACCAATGTTCATCGTTACATAGCCTGTCATTTTATTGCAAAGCCCTCGAGGACACAAAAAAGACATACGCCTCGGCAGATATTTCAAATCAGCACTAGCTCATGCGTGAACTTGAGTTGCGTTTGGTCACAACCGGCTTCCATACATTTATACACATCATGTGAGAACGTACTCAAAGTGCAATATCCGCTGACTGCCTGGCGGGCATTAACCCAACACCTCTCATAGATGATAAACTTAATGTCATGGTCTGAAGTGTGACTGTTGCGACACAGCTCATATCGTGGACAGCGCAGGTCATCCATCAGGCACTGCAGGCCCTACAAGAGAAGACTGCGCAGGTGATGACGCAAAAGGCTACATGTCTTACAGAAATTTTGACACGGTGACATTATTTCGGATTTAGAAACGAAAAACCGTTGAAATATTAACAGTTTTGGATGCAACTGACCACTTCTCTCGGAACTTCTCATCTCGATACGGCAGTACGTAAATGTTATTGCAGCTCACATGCCTTTCTTTCTTTAAAGAATTAGCAGTCAAAAATATCCGACGCGGCTGCCAAATCTTTTCCGTCTGATAGAGCAACAAAGCAAAAATTCTCTCTTACCGATAGGGTCGACTGAATATATACTCAGCCATGTGACAACGTTTGCAAACGATACCACCATTCCGCCTTCCTAAAAGAACCGACTAGCTGCTGATATTTTGTATGCAGTATTAATACTTCAATCGAATGCACATCTACTAAACATTGGGTTAGCCGTTGTGGAACTGAGAAAAAAACATGACATGATAATTTACAGAATATATTTTTCTGGGGATAGCATAAATTTTTGTTCTAATCGGCATCAGCAAATCCTACATTAGGAACCCGGTTATAATGCTTATAATAGTTCCTCGATGCATCCTCTATGGTCCCGACAACTGCGTACCTCCTATAGGGGGAGTGCAACGAAAATACTTGCTGGTGCTAACCAATTCCAGTACTTGCAATACAACAACAGGATGGTAAAAGTTAGATGGAATTAAAAATACATTCATTAATGTCATACTTCTGATATTCATCTCAGAAGCCGACATCTGTTTTTAAAAAATAGCAGTGTGAGTGCTAAGAAAACAGCACATTTTGTGATGAGCAGTCAAGATTAAATCGCGCTAGTTATGTGAATATCACGGTTACAAAGAAAGCAGGCAGCGGAAGTTTGTGAAGCGAAAGCTTCCCTACACCAGGTAGTTCGAGCCGTCGGGTATGCACGGTTTTCACCTTGAGGGAGATTTAGAGGTCAAACATTTGTGTTAAGCCGAGTGGTCGCCATGTGACTTTGGGGCATAGATGCGTAGGCCACCCAGTGGCTCGTGACCGCTGTCAAGGCCCAGGTTACGTAAGGTGTCGTCAGGGTGCTAGAGGGGTGATACGTGTATAAAGAGGAGCCCTCGGGCTCCTGCTTAGGTTACAACACTGCGCGAGATGGAGGAGAACGAACACCCTGCTACAAGTAGCGCGTCGGAACGCGATGAAGGCACGTCGAAATGAGGTCCTGAAAAGGCGGCGTGCCGAACAGACAGATGAAGAACGGGTTTTACGCTTGGAGAAACGAACAGTGTGTTTAATCCAAGCTTGGCAATGAGCGTAGCCTTGTACACGAAGCTTCCGCTTTCCTCCAGGGTTAACCAAAGTTAAACCGCCAGCAAATTTTTTATCAGCATCACAATTATTTTTCTAAGCTCAATTTATATAGCTTTCATAGATAAACTTCAGCAGATGTTGCCTGAGAAGATGGAGAGCTGATGAGATTTCAGAGCCCAGAGAAACCATCAAGTTTGTTCTAGATTTGTTTGCCGATTTAAAACTCTTCTTTATACAAGAGCCGGTTTCATCGTCGCTATCGTTATCGCAACAAAATGGCTTCGTAAATACGTCATCAAGTTTTACCTACTCTTTGAATTTAATGTGGCCTTAAAGCGCATTCTTAGTTTGAACGTAACGCAACATAGAAGGCGTATAAGGCACACAGCAAACAAAGAGGCGATAAAAAGTTCCACTTCTACCCGCTGGTTAGCATCAACGGCGTGCGCATATTTATGCCCAATGCGATACTGTCAAGTACATTTTATACGATATTTACTTCTTTCATCTGTTGCGGTATAAAATTATTTATCAGGGCGACAAATTATATAGTGATTCTGTGCAAGAATTCGAAATTGGTCGTAAGTGGAGACGCAGGATAAAGAGGCATTAAATATATGACGATCTGTACACCGTATTTTATGCATGTACTGCGATGCTAGGTTATAGATCCTGGTAAAGATTTGGGGTGTTTTATTATGGCCATGTCAAATGTCTCGCTAATTTAAGATTCTAGTATCGGTCGGTGTTGTGAACGAATATTCATGGACATACGGGATCTGGGAGGCAGTAGTTGGCAGTTGACATGGACTTGTACTGACTGCTCGACGCGTTGTGCGACGCAACGATATCATAGACCAGGCAAGCGCTGCCAACTCGTGCTTCCCATCTGCGATACGAGAGTGAAATGGGAATCGAAAATTCCATGACTCTTGGGCGCGGAGTAAAACACACTCTCCTGCGCCAAGGAGGCATGTCCACACGGCTTTGTTAAAGCGAGGCTTTATACTCTTCCCTCTCCCCCCCCCCCTCCCCGCACTCGCCATTCTCGTATGAGTGCCCAACCCCCCTTCATTTTTCAATTATGCTCACATTGCCGTGTACTACAAAGTAAGTGCCATCTTTTTTCCCATTGCAACTCTTAGAAAGCACAACTTTGAAATGTTTGTCTTTAAGTGTACAAATATCTCTAAAATGTTAGTCTGAGTCTGCGCTTCGATCTAAGACAAACTGAGGGTGTTCTTGCCCACTACACTTTTCGGTAGTTTCATTACTCGACAGCACCGATTAAAGGTTCAGGTTTGCGTGCAGTTTGCATTCGTGCACCTGACAAAACAAGATACAGCTCCTCCAGTGGCACAGCCTAGGTGTCAAGAATCTGTGTTCAGCGTCTGCTCGGTTCCACTCAGATTGCAGAGTTCCTGATGTTCATCCGAATGAAAGCAAGTAAAGTCCACCGCGCTAGGCGGGCTGACAATGATGAGTTGCATGATCACCTGGCTAAGATTGGCACTGTGGTCTAGAAGACCACGACGACCTTAGGAATGAATGCGTTCACCTCGATTTATGGTCGGGAATACATCCTTACAGATTCCCAGACAGCATATCGCAATTACCTCAGGGGCAGGATTGCACCGCTAGCAGCTAAAATATTGCAAGATAGTTACACCCGTGGCTACCAACCCGCGCATAGACACTTAGTATGAGTACCAGGTCACCAGGGCATCCCAGGGAACGAGAGCGCACACGGCTCAGCCCGAGCATTTCTCCCCGGGCACCCAATACGGATCTCGTGGAACCTCCTACCCCATTGCTAGCCTACACTGAAATACTTCTGCACTTAAGATTACCTCGCCGGGTATACCCTCCACCGGCAAAGACACTAGACAAAGGGGAGGAGGTACACCTCCGCAAGCTACAGACCAACACTTTTAGCAACCCACGGAGACTACACGCAATAGATCCAGAGTCATTTGGCTCCCAATGCAAATTCTATGGGGAGGAGGTGGACCTGTACCATATGGTGTGGGCATGCGCCAGCGAAATCAGGCTATCACTATTAATAACCAGCCAACGCAGGAGGGGTGGGAGGCAGCTCTGACCAGCTCGTACGCAAGGGGTCAAAAAGAACTAATCAGAAGAGCGCGGACAGCAGCCTACGCCAATGGGGTTCCGGTCTAAGGACTCCAACCGCCGCTACAACCTCATAAACATTCTCATCCAAATATTTTTACCACCACCGAGGGATACTTCGATAGTTTTGAAAGCAAATGGAAAAAGTAAATACCGCAACGAAGCAGTCGTCTCAAATCAGGTTCGCTAAAACTGTACCGACTTAATTGCATACTTTTAGTGGCCGTCGTTTTGTTCGGTCACCATTTTGAATATTGGTGTTGAAACCGAGAAAGAGCATCTATCATTTTTTCTTGCCTTATTTCTTGAACAAATGGAGCGCTTTCTTGGTACATTACGGTAGGTATTTATGCCGAGTGGTCGTTCACATAAGCTGGTAGCTTTCAATTGCATTCTAAATATAATGGGCTAGATAAAAATGACGTCTATTGAAGATTTCGTAACTACAATACTAGCAGAGTCGATATGAGCCAACGATGATCCGTAAGAAAGCTGCAAATGGGAGCCATTGACCCTTTTCTGTCATACCCTTTACGGTGGAGGCTAAGGTCACCCCAATATTTTTCAGATTCCCACAAAGCTTTTAAAGGTCAACTTACGTCTAAAGTGCGGAGCAGCAGCTGTTGCGATCGCACAATACTGCTATTTGTAAAGAAAATATACGAAACATGCGATTACGTTTATGTTTTACGTTGCAAATATCATTCCTAAAGCAAGCTGTCCAAAGTGAATACTGTGCCTCGTGCGAGGTGTTGGGTACACAAAAGGCACTGTCCTTAAAAGGTTGCCACCAACCGGTTGGTGTGGCGAGATGCTTTTCTCTGACATTGCAGAGTTCACACTTTATGATAGCTCAGGTTTGCTTGTTTACAGAGAATCCAGCACCTTATAGTATGTGCCCCATAGCATATTAGTCAAAGTCACCCCTAATATTGCACGCAGTTTCTCACACTACACTGGTTCGCTTCCCTAACAAACCAAGCAGAATCGTCAAGGTGGATGGCAAGAGTAGCATCCACATGAGCATGTGAGCATAAATGTTTTTGTAAGAAGCGTTATACCTCTGCTTGTTTTTGCGCAATTCAAACATTTTAAACCAATCACTGTATTGTTTTAGTGCTTATGAAGCACATAATATATTACCAATTATTTGTTATCTTTCATTTATGTTTGTCCTGTCAATTTTGGCCCTTGCGTTCCAGTATACATTCATCTCGCTGGCCTTAGACAGCTTTCGTGTGCCGCCTTCATGACCCAGGGGAATTCACCTTGTATAGTGTGTCGCGTTCTCGGGAGTTCGTGTAATTAGGTGCGCTTTAGAATAATTAAGTTCGCTGATTTCGACACAAGGAAGCAGGGTTCGCTGCAATGTAATAGCAGCTTGGAACGAGGCCCATTCCCTGAAAGGTTTTCAAAGCAAGAACACATCCCGAGGTTAGTAATTGGCATGAGAGCGGCGGACGATATTAAGGCATGCATGACGATGGAGCAAGATATTCAGCAGGGTTGGCAGAAAACGAGAATGGTGTCGGAGTTATATAGCGAGGTAGGAGTGTAGAGAAGGAAGAAAGGTGGAGACCAGCAGCCAAAGTACGATTGGTATCTATAGCGTGGGTAATGAACGAAGGGGAACTATATACTACAGAAACAACATGAGCAACTTAATTCTCGGGTCAATTCCAGTAGCTCTGATCGCTATAAAAATAAGCTTCGCGATCACCTCCAGACAACATACATTTATGCAAATAAATTTGTAAACAGCAGCATAAAGTTCTAGAAATAGGTAAGGAAGACTGGTCTAATTTGGTCAAGTAAGCAGAATGTTAATTTGGACAAGTTGGTAGACGTTCATAATTATAAAACAACGCGAATAATGGTACACAAGAACGAGAAAGACACGAGACGAGCGCTGACTCTCAACTAAGGTTTTATTGCCAAAACCTGGCGCCTTTAAAGGAACGACAGTACATTCTACGTCACACTGAAGTCGATAAAACCAAACCGAAAGGCAGAGACACGTGCGACACTCAAAGGTCACCAATAAAAGCTATCTCTTTGTCATTTAGAGTGACAGATGGTTCGCTTATACATTTTGAGTCTTGACTGATATGGAAGGTTTCCATTATTTCCCGCCTTTCCGTCTTTCCTTTAAAGGCGCCAAGTTTTCACATTAAAAACTTAGGTGAGAGTCAGCGCTCCTCCCGTGTCTTTCTCGTCCTTGTCTACCGTTGTTCGCGCTTTTTTACAACTATGTTGGTCAAGTAAACATTATTCATGAAGTTTTATAAAAGGATATCTACAAGCGATATAAAATATCTTGGCAAATGCATTTATTACAGTTATCAGTGACGTCTTCGTTTTCATCCCGAAGCACGCTTTCGACGTCTTCTTGAATTATCACTTTTTGATGACGCTGATACGCAGACACCCTGGTCACATATGTCTGAAACGAAAAACGCTACTTAGTTTATAGGGTTTAACGTCCCACGGCCACTCAGCGAAAAGAAAAAAAAAAGAGGTTAAGGGGTTTTTGTTATAAACATGACAAAAGTAAAGGGGATTTTTTCACGACTACATGATCAGAAATATTTAATTCTACAAAGGCGGTAATGGACTGTAGTGAGTCTTAAGACCTTGTAGGAGATTTGTGTAGATCGATTTATAACGAAATACTCTGGTAAAGGGAAAAATTTGGATGCAGCGAAAGGTTACACAGATAAAAACGAGTATAACAAGACGGACACAACTCCTCGGATATAAGAAAACTCAGATCTGCAGGAAAACACACGATTAAGAAACTCGGGTATATGCGGAGCATAAAAATCAACAAATACAACGTCTACATATTTTAAAGGGGGGCCACTACCGTACCCTATGAAGCAATCTCAAAAAATCCTTAGTAAACATCTCTACATTAGCATCAAACGTTTTGGTTCTGACATGCTATTCCCGCAGTGTGAAAAGCAGCAAAAAATAGGAATAACAGCTGGGCGTCGCTATAATGTAGAAAAAAATGAAGCCAGCATGCCACTTTCCTTTGTATCACTGGCTGTTAACTCCCTTCTTACGCAATGTGCAAAGTTATGCACTCAGCAAGATATATATGTAGACATTTTATTTCAAAATAAATAACGATTCGCCCCAGAATAGACCGACACAGCACCAAGCACGACAAACTACATCAAATTCAACGTGTGAAAGTACAGTAAAAAAAAAAAAAAAAGCTCACTTTCCTTGAGGTTGAAATCTATAAAGGGCCGGCAGCTTTGCGATAAAACGGATAAAATGACGACCAATTACAAGCATGCAGTAATAAGGTATTCAGCAGGAGGTCATGTTTGAAATGTTCAATCGCGACTTGGATTCATAACATGCACAATTAACTGTGCTTGGTATCCCCGTACAACACTAGGGGGAACAAAGCTATACGTTGCTTTTAAAGAGGTCATGACGAACTTTGGAATATAAACTTTTTATTGAATCTTAATACTAATGTGCCAGGCAACTAAACCTCTAGGCTTCAGCTCCATCGGAGCTGCAGATGTTTTAAATCTAGTACGTTTGGTTCTTTGTGAACTGCTCGGTGCTCGCTGATCTGGCAACCAGCGTAACCGTTGACGATTGAACCGACGCTGCATTGTCTCCTGCATGTTCTGTGCACGAAGAGCATCAACCGCGGTTAGGCGACGCCACGGTTAGCCGATGTGGCGGACCAAACAACAGTCATTCCGCTAATCGCGCTTACCGCAAACTGAGTTTTTTTATCTCTTTTAGCGCTTTTAGCCAAGGAAATAGCGACATCTGTGGGCAAGATTCCGGTGCACATGCATCGGCGACCGAGTACGAAAGGCGCATCAGCTGTCCTGCTCGAACATAAACGTGCACATTGTACACTGAATCACGTCTCAAAAGCAACACATAAAATGCTCAGTGTGTACAGTGCCGTCTGACAGCGCTTTTCTACAATCTTCGAGTACCACCCGACAGCGCAACAACTTTGTGTATAGGGTGTGGCGCGGAACATCGAGGCACCCAATAGGGCGCTTGTATGAAGCGATGCATGTTAGCTAATCCGTCATGTTGCTAAGAGCAGACAGTGCGTATCGCAGCCAGGCTGCTCTGACCGAGTGCCTTGTCGTTTTCGATGGTCCACCGCGTTAGCACGCGGCTGTTCGTGCTCTGCCCTTACGTATACGTGAAAAATGTCAGCAAATTCCTGGGGAACGTATGCGTCGAAACTGTACCCGAAAGATCGGGCGCGCTATGAAGAAATGCAAAACAGTGCGGCGCGGACATAATGCTACGTGCCGAAGACTGACTGCAATATGCGGCTGGACTTTTTGCCGCCCATTGACATCGCCGATATTGATGATTTCTATCTCTGGCGACTAGTTTGATACTGGTGCGGATTGTCGTCTATCTGCCTTCTGTTCGCCAGTGCGAGCCATGCGCATCGGCGTCGCTCAGAGGAATCATTTGCCTTCTCGCGCTCATGCAGACCGATTTGTGGAATCGTGAAGAACCCGCAGTGGACCTGTCCGGTCACGCCGGCGTCATCTGCGCGCATTACGCGAGCATGTAGACGAGGCTGTGTGGCAGTGCGGTGCTGCATCGTATGCTGACAACGCCTACAACATAGCAGATTACCCAGCATGCATCGCTTCATGCAAGTTCCATATACCCCTTCGCGTCTTAGCAGCATCATTTACGCAGCTCGATGTCACAACCAAGACTGGCCCCAGCCAAATCATGAAATAGACGATAAGTTCATTAGGCTTACAGCACTGGATGCCGCAAGCTTACAACAACGGTGCCGCCCGCGAGCGCGGCGGACGACGGCGGTCTGGGCGCCTGCTTCTCTCTAATCAATGAGAGCACGGCTTTTGTAATTGATCAGCGAGGCGTCTTAGTAAATCATAATCATGAAATTTCTTCTCAACCCCACTGTTTCGTAGTGGAGGAAATTATTATTTCCGGTGAAGCCTTAGCAGCAGAGCTGGTTACGGGAGCAATGGCACAGCAGCGGTGGAAGCGTGGCTGTGAGCAAAAACTCCCACCGTATCGACCAGCATTTCTCAAGAAGCATTCAGTTTTTAAAATTTCTTTTTCCGACGCCTAATAATATTATTGGCATGCTTTTCTGACGCTGCATGGCGCAAAGAATCCGTCGTTTAGCTAGTCCAGCGGCTTGCGGAAAGCAAGAAGGGCACGGGCCGGCGCTGTCGGCGCGGCGATGTTTACTGCGGAGGGGATGCTGCCACGGACGATGGCGGCGCTCGAGCCGAAGGTGGATGTGTGGCCAAGAACTACTCTCTGTGTTCTGCTTTTCGATAAGCTGAGTCCACTCATTAAGGGGCATGCTGGTCTTTGAGCAAGCGCCAACATAGTACAGTGTATATGCAGCTTATCGGCGCAGGCACAGCAACAAACGACGTGATATCGATATCTGACATCACGAATCATTTCAACATGACGATTGCTGTCGGTGAGAAGAGCTTCGCGGACTCAATTTCAGTCACTTATTTGGAAGTAAAGAATGGTCTAGGGCCCTGAAATTCCGGAAATAATATAGTAAGGAGCAGCTTTATTTGCCAGACTACCAAACTACTATTAATAACATCTACCGTGAAATTCTAGCAAGTGCCCCAACCCGTGCCTCAGCCGTAACTTCCCATTTTCCCATTTCCACGCAGTTCCGGGAAAGTGTTCCCCTCCCCCCACTCTCCCTACCTACCTTAACACATACCTTAATCAGGGAGCACAAGTCAGCCCCGTCTGATAAAAAAAAAAACAACAAATATTCGTTCCACGTACTTAGATATCTCTTAGGTGTGGTAAGGGCGAAAGCGCTTATGCGACTCTTTGTACTCACATGCGCGTTTCCCCTCATTTGTTTCTTTTGTACTCCTTTGATTCTTTTTCTGTTTGCGTTGTTTCATTTCCGCTCATTTCGTTTTTTTTTGTGTGTGTGACTATTTCTTTCTTTGTTTAATGTTACGTTCATTTCGTTTTTTCCTCTCTCAACGCTCTGATATCTTTTGCTAGGCGCACTTATATGATCACGCTTATTAAATTAATCTCCTCTAATTACTTGCTGGTTACTTATTATTTACTGATTGGGTCTCTTTTAAGTATTCACTCATGCTTTTGAGATCTCACACTGCTCCCACTGCGTTTTGTAGGATGTGACGTCACCATCCAAGATTCTTCATCTTTCACTCAAGACAACTTCCAGTTATAGGTCCATCGGGGATATGAAGCCTAATTATGTCTAACAACAGCTTTCTTATCTAAGTCGACACAAATCTATTATTTGTTATCATTTTGTGAGATCTCACGCTGGCCTTGGCGTCTTTTCATCGCATAGGACGTCATCATCCAAGTTTCTTCGTTGTTTTTGCCCACATTATGTGTCCTTCGGGGATCTTAAGTACTATTTAGTCTTAATTACATGGTCCTAACCTAATCCAACACAAATGCGGTATTTCTAACCCAATATTCGACGTCCGAGCTGTTTTCACGTCCCCAGACAATATCGGCATCCGGCGCTATTTCAACAGAAATTTGACATTTGTGGGTGTAGTTAGTAATGACTAGTTACTCTAGGCACCTTTCTAGATCATCTTCATCGACTGCTGTGCGAGGAAGAGGAAACCGAGACAAACAGACGCAGTGTGTCGGCGACCGGGGTGGGTGAAAGAAATACGCTTCATCTGGGTCCCCTGTCACAGCGGTATTTTCCAGGGCTAAATCAGCTCTTGATGCATCTGTTTCATGTACCATCCCTAATATTAACATTTTTGGAATGTCCCGTTTCCAGCGTTATCAATTCCTAGCCGCTTCACGCAATGATCCTTTGCTATCTACAGCCGAATATCAGCATCTCATATACTCATGGAAAGTTCGTTCATGTAAATCACGGCAGTGTGAGGTAACGATCACTCTCATGAGATGCAGGATTCTTCGCCTAAATCTTTATTTATGTAGATGCGGGATCAGCCCCACAAACCTTTGTGAGGCTTGCGGTGAGATTGAAAATAGTGATCACTTCCTTCTCGCTTGCCGAAGGTTTTCACATCAGAGGAGGGTGCATTTAGTAACTCCAATTGCACGCTTGGGATTTACGTTGCCGGTCCCACTTCTACTCTCCTTCGGTGCGAGTGCGAAAGGATTTGCGTTGCCTCAAGTTTGTCAGTACTTACATAACTATATCACAGCTACGGACAGATTCCCTTGCTAATTGCATTCCATAATTAACAAAATTCCAAATATTTGCTTCATATTTTTTCTTTCACTCACTTTTGTGATTTTAAATCTTATGTTTTTGTTTAGTTGTCAATTATTTTTATGCACTAATTCAGTTTGTGTAGGACATTTGGCAGTCCACACTGAACTCTGGCCAATTCCCCTTCGTGGGTATGTGCCAAATATCAAGGCAGAAGAAGAAGAAGCAGACCGCTCTTGTAGGACACAGAAAAGTAATATTCTTGTAGCTAGCTAGTCGACCGGAGGGGTCTCGCAGACCAACAAGCCACAGGGAATGATGGTCGGTGATTACTTTGATGTGGCGGCTCTACAAATAGGGTTGGAACTTAACTACAAAGAGAATGGTGACACACTCCATTTCTGTTACTTTGTATCTGTATTCGGCTTCCGTTATAGTGCGGCTTGCGTACGCGATAGCATGTTGGAGGCTGTTCTAGAGAGTGACGAACACGGCGCCGATACCCACACAGCTCCCATCTAAATGGCCGGATCGAAATAATAGGAAACTGGGCCAGAGGTTAGCAGGAGCTTGAGCTGTCGAAACGATAACTTGCATTCCCGCGGGACCAAACAAAGACAATCAAGTTCAGTGACAGAGATGGTTGAGGGTGGTATTGGGGTTTACTAAGGTTTAATTAGTGAGATTGTACCAGTTCCAGCTTTCGCGCTTCCACCTCGTCGTTCTCTACCTCATCCGCAAGGCCGCACGGCGCAGCGTAATTGGCGTTACAATATATATGTGTATGTACGTATGTGCCTAGTAAACAACTCTTCTAGAGCTTCTTATCCTTATTCGTAGTCATATTAACCGCATTGTCTCTTAGGGCATACATGTGATCTTTCTCACTGCTTGCTTTCCTCAAAGCCGTTTTTAGGCTGCTGCCATCACCGAAGACATTGCGTAAATCGAAGCTAAATCCCGGTGTCCAGCTATTTCATGCCGCTTGCCCTGCCAGCCTAGGCGGTAGGTTGTCTGGCTCAAAACTTTAATGCCGAAGGTTTGAGTACCGCCTATAGCCTGAATTTTTAAATGAAATAAATTTCCCTATGATGTGACCTAATTTGACAAATGCACTAGCCTTTAATTCGCATTACAGTCTCATATTTCAGTCACTTGCACGTCATGCGAAACCTCACGTTCAGAGTAAGAGTTGCGAGTTGTTAAAAATTCCTGCGCGAGGTCATGAGTATGTGACGTAATTCTCCTATCGACCAATTAAGAATGTTAGCGTTCATCGAAACAAACGCCGGCTTGGTCGCCTTCGTGCGGTAGCATTAGAAGGGAAAGCAGCGCATGCTACCAATTTCGAATTTCCGTATGGCACTTGCTTCCATAAACTCTGAGGAGAAGGATATCCGTTACTCACTATACGATGTAAACAGTAACGTGAATATAAACTTTATCTTGTTCAAAAGACATTAAGGTTGAGCAGGTTCGAAGCGAACCAACTAAGTTCCCTATAATTACCGAAGCTTTAGAAGTGTATAGTGAATATACCCACCTAGAAATAACTATAAAAGTAAGATTTGTCTAGAGGTATTTCGCATTTAGTTTCAGGTTATCAATAGCAGTTTAGCGGCATCCATCAAAAGAAACAGGCTTCACAGGGTGCTCTTCTGTTGCGCACCTCTGACGTAAAACCATGGAAGCTAGTTAAAATGGCTGAGCGGAAATTATGACAATGCTTAAGGCTACAAAAACGGTTTGGGTAAGGCTGACTGCAAGCGATGATAACAAACAAGAGAGAGAGAGAGTATCAGTCAAATGACATCCTAGCTGAGTTCAAGAGATAAAGCGCACTTTAGCAGGTCTTGTAAAGTGAAGGGAAAATAAGCGGGAGCACTTGCGGTTAGTGGTGTAAGTTTCAAGAGAAAACGAATGCAAGAGAGGCCGCCACTATACCTATATGCTTTTACTTTGAAATTTCATGGTTTATGGCAGCTAGAAAAAACCCGTCAGGGCCCTCTGCCTTTGCAGATCTGGTTACCCTGATGTGTCTACTCATAGGGGTGATATTGATCTAGTACTCATTGGTTTTATTAATGGATGCATAATTTTGTTGTGAAAGCAGCATATAGTTTACAATAAAACCTCAAATGCATTTCATAGCCACAGTGTGAATGAGACTCGTGAATTGGTTGCAATCTATCGGAGGCAAATAAATATCCTATAGGCCCTTTCTTTAGTAATTGTTTTATACTAGACCTAGAAAAAAGCACGCCTTCAAAAGTTATGTACTTCTAAACAAATATTATACAATTCAACTGCATTTTTGGTTTTCATGGAGAAGCTGCAGTTGTTTTTCGGATGTATGGGGCCTAAAATACAAGAAATAGGTTACTTACTTTGGGACTGTTATAAAGGAAACTATCGATGCGCAGATATCGGGCTGTCATATCATGTGTAAAATTTTCTTTACCCTCGCAAAATTACCTTCGCGTCATACTACACAAACACAATCGCATAATTAATTTTCTTTATTTTACGCTAAAAAGAAAAAAAAAATGTTTCCGACCATTCCTAAAACATATTTGCAAGAATATCCTTCCCTTATCTTTACTACGTAGCAATACTCAGTAACATGTTTTTATCCAGGTGTACAGGAAGGAAGTGTCTATATCTGCACATGTTTTGCGTCCCTCCGAAGAGTATTTGTTTTAATTTAAACACTAAGCTCTAGCCTACTTAACTGCATTCGACAATTTATGCCCAGTCCTTCAGCATTTCTTTTTCATTACTTAGTCCACCAACGCACATTATTGAAATTCGTGCGTAGTGAAATAACTAAATATTATATCAGTGCCTGTTTACGTAGCGAACATCAAATGCTTCTCCTGATTTCTCCGTTAAGTATGCAATTTGTTGGAAACAAACGTAACCAGTTAAGGTCCTTAACACATTGTTTTTCGAAAAGCGAAGTTTAGTAATTTCTCATGTGGACACGGTAATTTTATTATGTATTTCGGCATCTCTCATGATACTTGCGAATGGGTTTCTGTGTGCTCGGTTAAAGTAACAACATATTTTAACATAATTTAATTGCGGTTATTTACGTCACGGGGTAAGCGGAAGGCAATAAAATCCGTTTGATATGCCAGGTGCGTGTGAAATCCGTGATTCCTTTTTATGAGGATGAAATAACTGCGGATGATATTTATCTACTAGACGTTACCTCCGCTGATTTTACAAGGGCAGTGGTCGCTGTAGATGTTTCCTTTTAGCTGGCTGCCGGTGCAAAGTCCTCCAGTTGGTGCTTTTTGCTGACAGGTTCTTGTGTTGCTTTTCCGCAGGCAGCAAAGGCCGTCACCGCATTCATTGCTGTTCTGGCAAGCATCGCCTTGTCTTTTCTGTAATAATAATTACGTGATGAAAATTTTAGCCAATCATTTCACAAAAGGATTCGAACGCTTCCTACGGTTGGATAATCGCGGGACCAATAGCTCCCGTACATATGTCAGCAAATAGCTGATTACGACTTTTGCCCTACCTGTCTTTATACGGTGAGAATGCTGGAAGCAATCACTGGTTATATTCTGTACAAAAGTTATTTCTTTTTAATTTAAGTAAGTGCTATAAAGTTTCGATAAGGATTTCTATTGTCTAAGATATTCCAAACTGTTCTGAATGATGCATTTTCTATGGAGTGGCTTGACGTCGCCTTTCGTACAAATCTTGTTTAATACAATGCCCTCAATTATATTATTTATGGTTTTGAGTCATTCGTAGGAGTTATAAGGCTACTTACAGGATCAATAACCTCGCAAACGATTTTATTACTCCAGTAAATTCCCCATTTTATTCAGTGTTACTATATTACTTTAATTTTGGTATTAACATCTAATCCTCCTCTAAATGAAGTTCCACCCTGCCACTCTGGGGTTATACCAAAATAAACGCTGTACAAACTCATATTTCTTCACGGGAAAGTGACCTTCAAAATATAAGAGGACGTGCTTTGATTAATCATATTTTTTTCTTTTCTTCTTTTTGTTTTTGCTCAACGTTCTCAACGTTTCACTAATTGATAGCACGGCAGCCAATAATAATTGAAATGAAGCCCGCGACACCAAAACAGACACAGTGAGGTTTTTAGGAAATGATGCATTTTGTGTCTATCAGGCTGAAACCCTTTGTTCTCTAAGTATATCACCTGTGCGGAACAGGTGTTTCTGCCTTTCCCCATTCTATATGTTATCCTCTAATCACTACTAAACTGCAATAAAGCGCTTTTCAAGTTCTGCGAGGGTGCTTTAGTTTTCGATTATAGCCTTCTAATCTATCCAAAGAAATCCATAAAAAAATTTCAACATCTTCCTACCTTGGATTACAGCACCTTAAGCACCCTTGCTTAAGCATCTGTTACAGGCTGCTCTTCTATACAACGCCTAATTCCCGACAACCTTCATTTCCCTTCGGTGAGAAGTTAGCTTTTGACAACAATAAAACCTCTTTATTTTTTTCAAAATGTATTCACTTTTAAAAGCAATATCCTTATAAAACTGCCATCTAATCTTTAATGGATACGTTTGCCGAAACATGTACTCCTGGTAGGGCTGGAAACGATTTGTAAAACAGTATATCAGTTTTCCTTTTCAGTGAACTCCTAAGGTTCCCATAGATTTCTCCGCCGCTTCTCCATAGAATCAAAAAGCATAGAGCCCGTGTACTGTGCGATGTCAGTGCGCGTAAAAGAATTTAAGATGGACGAAATTTTCGGAGCCCTTCACTACAGCGTCTCATAGCCTGAGTCGCTTAAGGACACTAAACACCGTAAACTAAACCAAACAATTAATTTATTCCATGGTTTGTGGAAGTCGTCTCACCCTCGCTGTATTCAGATTCATCCAAGAAAACAAAACGAAAAGAGCTAAACGCCTGCTCTGAGAACGTACATCTCAGTGCATTTATTACATTGCGTGTTGTGAAAACATGTCGTGATAGCTTTGATGATACTCTTCTGCAATGCATTTTGTATGAGCACGATGATCACCAACTCAAGGCGAACCAGTGACCTCCGGGTGTGTACACATGTGTACACAGATCATCCGAAATCATGCGTGGTTATTATCTTGAAGTTGAAGGAGGCAATGCTGGTACCATTTCAATTCGGCAAACCTTGTGACCTGTACCGGAAGGTAGTTAAAGCCATCTATGAGCTGCGTTAATGTGCGGTGCTCATTTCCTGCATCTTTTCAATAAAATCTTATTTTCCCTTGACCATATCTGCTACTCACAGGCTTAGCGGCTACACCGCCTAAATTCACCATAGCGGGGTCTTTCAAACCATTTTAACAAATATTGATCTTTTTTTAAATGAATAGTATTGCCTGAATCATTTTTGATGTCTAGTGTGTCAAATAAAAAAAATCATTCTTATTTCCTGATATAGCTATCAGCGGTATATGCATGCAGCCCAGTAACTCTGCACTATTATTCAATGAAACGTACGATCGGGTGGTCTGCTGTGTCGTGTGCACCCTTTTTTTGAGTTCGTTCTTGACTTAGCTTGAACAGAGGGCGGTGCCTAGGGCTGTCCAATGAGCGCCTATCCCACACCCGTCCAATAGCCATCTCCTGAGCTAAGTGCAGCGAACTTAAAAGGGATATGGTATATTCGAAAATGTCATGTATATTCAATAAAAAAGTAGATTGCATGTTTTCACAAATATCTGAACCAAATTGAATAGCTCATGAACGCATATCAATTATTTGGCAGCAGGTTTGAATAAGGACATACGTAATATTTCAATGTTTTAGCAACACATGTCCCTGAGAGCTCCACAGTCGGGATGTTGAGCATGTGGTCACCTCCAGCTCTACCTCTCGTGGAGACGAAGATAGCCGGTAGGAAGAAAAAGTGTTTTGACATCAAAAGAAATAAAATAAATATGGTAGCAACCACGCCATTAATGAGTTGTAATCCTTCCCCGTACAACTAGACAACCAGACCCGCTCAGCTGGCAACTGCATGAGAGCACTACGCTGTCTACGCTACCAATAACCACTCGTAGTTACCTAGCAATCTCTTGTGCTGAACATTACATGTCGTTGCCTTCATGAACTTTCATCCCGCATTCCCCTCTTAAGGTAGGGTGGGCGGCCCTGAAATATTATTGTGGGTTAGTACCAATGTATCCAGTCATCGATTTCGCCGATCTTCATGGGATCTTATTTTGAAGTCCTAGCCTTTAATAAAAGCGAAAAGAAATGCGATGAGCTGCCACACTTATTTCGATTTGCCCAACAGAATAAATTCACAAGTTGTTTTCTTCGACATCTCTTTCAAAAAGCAGGGCCGACTTCGATAGAGCGATAGTGACCAGTGTCGCTCCCAGCGTGTGTTGCCATATATCACAGCATTCCTAATGCTAACTCATGGCCTCCAAGACTTGCCATAATTCTATGTACATCCCGAGCGCTTAAATTTCCAAAATGCTGCACTAGGAATTTCAAGTGGTGCAGAATAAATGCTTTTCCTGTTTGTTCGTTTTCTTTCAGGAGACCAGCGAGAACACGCATATTATTGGTTAGCAGGAATTTGTTTCTCAAATTTCTTCTCACATAATGTACAGCACAGTCTGCGGGCTGTTAGTAAAACCTCATCAATAGTAAACCTTTGTCCGTAAGCTTGCAAAAAAACTTTTGGAGGCTCAAATCTCTTTGAACCAATGTTTACGAACTTTAATAATGGACCACAGCCGCCATCGCTTCGACCGCTTTAATCCTAGCTCGCTTCCGCGCTTTGTAAAGTTATCTGCAACATGCTAGTCTGGCTTCTCTTCGTTCGATGGTCTTGGCAGCTTGCCTAGCACGGCTACAGTCATCTTTAGCAAGACGGCGTATGCATGCGGAGTACTCACTTAGGTCAAATGAAAGAGCGGCGTAGATGGAACTTCATGATTTTGACAATGCTCAATATAGAGCGCGAGAGCGTTTTCCTGTTGAAACTTGATAAAGGCGACGATGTTTACTGCACAGCGCGAGAATGTATTGCATATTGACACTAGGCGCGATCGGCTGCTGCGATAGTATAGTGCATGCCTGAGCACGACGATGAGGAGCATGATGTTTGCTGCACAGTGCGAGATGAAGACGGCAATGTTTGGTGCACAGCCCGAGATGAAAAAACTTGCGGCGCGCGAATACGAGACACCATCTGTGGAACGCGTGAGGTAGTAGGTTCAGGAATAACAGGATCGGCAGCCCCAACTGCCCTGCCGACTTCGTTGACCTGCAGCACTTGATCTGGACCTGTACAGGCACGCCAGTCCCTGCGCCCGCTACACATCTGCTCACCACATTAAGACTTACGAAGACTGGACAGCCCCCAATACCGACGTCATGCGCAAGCTTAGTGCCCTGTTAGACTTCATGTAGGAGTCTGGCGCCCTCAACCTCACCTAACCCACCCCCTTCCGCTCTAGGCCTCATGTCATCCTCATGAATAAAGGTTTATGAATTAATGAATGGAATAACTCGAAACTTACAAATTCTAGCAGCCGAGCAAAGGCTCTAAAAATGCTTTGATGTCGTTGCTTATCACCTATTTGTTTCGAGGCTGTATCCCATCACTGTTTTTATAGCATGCAGAAAAGAACCTTTGTTTTTCCCACTTATTATGACGCGGTATGCATCCACTGCCCTACGTTTAAGTTTAAGCAACCTCTGCTGTTCAGAAATATGAAACCTGGCGACCTATATACTGTTTCAGAACATTATATCCAATAATGTCACGTGAGGCGTTCCACACAATTTCATCTTTTTTCGCCGTTTGTAATATGAAAAGTAGGCCTCGGTTTGACGGAGTCTCGGTACGCATCGGTAACATCTGCTCGACGGAGGGGCGGTGATGTAGCATTCCAGTAGATTCTGCACTACCTTTTGCTAACTCTAGGCGCGGCACCTGACTTTTCACGCCCTGAGAGAAACAACCGCGAGCTTACTAGGCATAATATAAAGGGGGTCACACTAAGATTAACTGCCAACCTTAGATCACAAGCTTACCAAATGCTTGGCGCCCATGTCCTCGTATTTTCCCATTCTCCCGTGCATTTCACCTACCGGCAAGATTTGACGATATTGAAGGAAATATTCTTTAGAAAGATGAAGGTTGGGGTGGCCCTTACGCCGTCGGTCCCATACCGATGGGGCTCTCAAGACTACATACACACGCCACCTGCACGAAGTGTTCCACTTCGGCGTCAGAGGTGGATATTTGCTACCTGATGTCGACTTGTGCTGCGACATGGGCTTCAAAAGCACACATCCTACAGAAAGTGGCCCTAGTGGGGAGAGAAGAAATGAGGACTTCTCCAGGTGGTTAACCGAAAACAATAACAGCAGCAGCCTTTCGGTTCGACAAGAAAATTATTTCCCTTAGTTCCAATAGTGGGGCCTATGGGAAGTTTTGTTTTGAAATAAAAAAGGTGTCCGCGTACGTCCGCCTGTGCTTGTTGCCCATCGCTCTAATATCGTCGCTGTGTCGCATTCGTTGCACTATTTTTTTTTTACTATATTTCGAAAATATTTTAAAATATTATTTGTGAGTCTTCTTTCATTGCGACCGAAAAGCGCACACTTCGTTGCGCTCTAGGCCTCCTTGATCCTCGCCCTTTTACGAAGGGAAAGATCTGCAGGCCATGGACGCAGTAGTTGAGTTATCTCAAGGCCTGCAAGTGGTACTGATGTGCTACATGAGAGATGGTGGCTTGAATGGGAATTTGTAACTCCGCTCCTTACCCCCTCTCTTCCTTTGTTTCTATTAGCGCGTCTCTCTTCTCCGGCGCGTAGTAGCCAACCGAAACAGCCTTTTGCTGAATAACAACGTTTGTGGTTTCATCATTTCGATCTGCAGTGTTTACAACAGTGTTTCGCAAATGGGGATCCTATCACCCCAAACGGTCCACGCATCAATTTTAGGAGACCGCGAAACCCACGCCCCCAATAAACGAAAGGTTTTCCGATAACTTTGGCGTGCCTAGACACATTTTTGCAGTGTTAAAAGTGCGGAGATTCAAATCAGACTTTAGGTTCTCAGAGCGAAATAAACGCGAGAGGAATGCGGAAATGCACTGCGCACATGAGGGAGGCGATAGAACATCTGTTGTGTTTTTTTTACGCCGGCATTGGTGAAACTCGGTCCCTGACTGCAGTGCAAAGCATCCCGGATACCCGACGAGTGAGTGGCGCAATATTATTATGAGGGGAGTTCCTTCTAGCGACAAGCAAGCCGCTTTCAACTGCATGCATACCGGCACCGGCGTCACCGTTTGTCTACATCCTTTGCAAGTGGCAGAACGCTTCCCCATCAAGGCACGTTTTTTAGAGGCCAGTTTAGATTTACCTCAATCTCAAGTCCCCCCCCCCCCCCGTGTCATTTGCACACATTTCACTGGTCCCCAAGAGGCCTGTGACACATCCATGGGTAAGAACCATAGATCTATTACATCACCTTCCTCAGTGCGTCCTCTCTGTCTTCAACACGACAAATAACATTTCAACATTCTAAGTAGAACCATTTTTAAAAATGAAAAAAAAAAAAAAAGTTATGGACAACGCTTGTCTCATGGCCAGAAATGACATTCCGGTTGAAGAACCAGTAACGTCACCTAGAGTATTGGAAAAACAAGCACTGCGTTGAATGCTGAAACTGGGGAGTAAAAATCACGACATAGTTCATAAAATATCTAAGATGCCAGTAACTGTAGTGGGTAATAATGTGGCTATACTTTTGACGTAGCAAAGCTAGTGTTGCTCGCTAAAATTGTCTGAAATGAGGCCACGAAAACGGCACATTTACAATCCAGTTGTGCTCGTATCAAAAATGCCACGGCGCTAAAATCCTGTAGAATGTGTCTGGACGGAGAGAAAAAACTACACTGAACATTTTACCGGAATACTCAGTGTCCTAAAGCCGTCTGAGTTTAACTTCCCTGCCTTCCGTTTTCGTCTTTCTCTCTGTCTCTCTGTCGGGTTCTTCAAGTAATTAGCTGATAAAAATAGCTCTTTGGGCCAGTTGACTCATATTTAGCACATAAAAACACCAGCGTTATAACAAAGGTGACAAAGAAACACAAAACGGCAGGACGGACACTGAATGCCAACTGTTTAATCTCAGGAAAACCAAGCACAATATAAGCCAAGAACACAGGCAATGTGACCACTGTGGACCATTATGCGACGCTACCACCAAGCTACATAGTCACTGATTGCGCCGCTCTTTACCTGAAGCCATACTTGACACTCTATACTCGGTCCAAAAGAGAAATTCGAGGTCATCTGCTTTCACACGTACTTTAAATTTGTTAAATTTAGCAAAATCCACTTCATTTCGAATAGTTTGCTCCCGAGTACTTTGTCGTAAATATAAATGTATTCTATTCTTTCTACTCGAGATATATCTCTAGGCAACTCTCAAAGTGAGAGTACCCATCAAATGCATTTCATTTATTTTATTCTAATTTATCGGATGTGCTTCTCACATCTGGCTGTCATTTTCGTCGATGTTTTTTTTTTTTTTTCTGAAGGAGTGCAATAGAAGGCGACAGAGGTCACATTCTTTAAAAGTGAGTAACATTTGTAGGCTGCTATGCACCACAAGAAGACTCTTGTTAAAAAGTCTTTTTTCGTATATTTCATACTTTATTGGCTCTCTATCCTCTCACTGTAGGGCCAAGCGTTAGTGTGGTCTACAAACGCCTATCAATTGATCACCTGCTATCTATACAATCAGTCTCTGCCAAAGCAAATCGGTGCTATTCTTGTTTGAATAATATTTTCGCACTCATTTTGCAGACTTTGATGTTGTCAGTCTGAGTGTCTCTTCTGGAGCCAAACTCTGAACTACTGCGATTGAAAGATTATTAATACATTTAGCCTTTCCTTAAGGATGCAAAGTACTCCAGGTAATTATTATTTGGTTTTCACTTTGTCTCCTTGCCTAGCACAATAAAATGGTGCACAGTTAAATTATGGAGAGAATTAATAAAATGTATTTTGTTTTCAACCTTCGATTTGACCCTATATAATATACTGTGTTAGCCCTCTATTCAGGAAAAACGTCTCATCAAACGTATCAAACGTCTCAGGGCTACATCCCATCAGACTAACGGCCTTATTCGGCGCATTGCCACGCGCCGCCGAGGCCGGAAAGAGGAGGAACTTTGTAGGACAACCCAGGCTTTTCTAACTACCCGCGTTGTTTCTGCCTTTCCTTACTACCACCTACGTCAGAAGGATGTGGAAGCAGTGGGACAGCGTAATCCGTTCCGCGTCTAAGGCAGTGCTAGGACTGCCCCACTATGCTAGTACACAGCGACTGCTGCACCTGGGTGTCTAAACACCCTTGTAGAACTCATCTAAGCACATTAAATCGCCCAAATTCTCAGCCTCTCACGCACGAGGTATGGTCGCCTTACACTTGACCGCCTACACGCGACTCCTATCGGGGATACATATCACACAGCTCCCCTTCCTGTAGGGGTCTACAGCCGCCTAACGGTTAAAGCAATTCCCAAGAATATGCTGACGGGGCGCCACGACCCACGCCGTCGAATGAAGGCCGAGACACTTGACACCACTTACCTTACAGACGACCACGCATGCTACGTGGATGTAGCGAGACAAAGTGACAATATCGATGTCTCATGCGTAGCCACGCCACACTCCGCACTTGTTACTGCTGCCACGGTTAGCGCTCCTTCTCCCACTGCGGGGGAGGAAACTGCAATCGTGTTGGTCATCGCCGACCCACGTACGCACACAGTCCTTAGTGACTCTAAACGTGCGATTCAAAATTATTCGAAAGGCCTTATCTGCCCAACCGCCGCACGCATACTCCGCGGCCGCACTCTCGATCATAAAATCCACTTAGTCTGGGTACCCGCCCAGGCGGGGAACTCTGGGAACGAAGGGGTCGACCGACTAGCTCTAGGTCTAAAAAACCAGGCGGGCGGCTCCGCGGATCCAGAAGCCTTCGCCGAGACCCCCTTGACTTTTGCCGAAATCACCAACCTACACAGAGAGACGAGACGATGCTTCCCGCCTCCCTATCGAATGGATGGATGGATGGAATATAGGAGCGTCCCCTTTGAAACGGGGTGGTAGCAGTAGCTATCATGCTCATTTTTCTCCATATATCATAATCATTGATTTAGAATGGTTAACTAAACCATCATTCTATTTATTAAATTTTGTTCCTACATTACTAACATTATGTCACTTCTCTGCTTTTAAGCCACCAATCTTCCAGTCGTTTTTTGCTAGTTTCCACCGCCGGTTTATTCACCCGGCCACTGGTATCTCTAACCCCAGAGCTTCAGGAACAGTGATTGCGTCTGCATCAACTTCCGGACGGATACCATTACATTCGAGTATAATATGCATATCAATTGTTTCACTGGAGTTTCCACATATAGCATATGCGTCATCTCCATTGTTAAATTTCTTTTTGTAGCTGCGTGTTCTAAGGCACCCTGATCTAGCTTCAACAAGTAGGGCACTGACTCTTGAGCTATCAAAGAAATCTTCATTCCTGATCTGCATTTTCCACTTACGGTATAATTCCATACTCTATTTCTTTTCCATCGAATTTATCTAATTTTCACCTTCTGTGTTTTTCACCTGTTGCTTAATGCTCTTTATTTCTCCGTCCTTGTGACTAGCATACTTACTAGTTAGTTTCCTAGTTCTTTTTCTCCATTGTGAGTCCACGCTTTTGAAGTACAGATATTTAAATACTTTAGCTGCCCATCTGTTACTGTCCAATTTCCTCAGGCGTTCCTCATATAATATTTTACTCTGAGCTTCCCGTACTTCGAAAGATGTCCAACCCATATCTCCCTGTACCGCCTCATTTGTAGTTTTGCCGTGGGCACCTAGTGCTAATCGTCCAACGGATCTCTGATTTATTTCTAATGTCGACTGTACCTCTGATTTTAGGCATAAAACCGCATTTCCGAAAGTAAGTCCGGGCACCATAATTCCTTTCCAAATACCCCTCAAAACCTCATACCTATTGTATCCCCACAATGCCTTATGCTTCATTATCCCGGCATTCCTTCTCCCTTTGGCCTTAAGTGATTGCTCATGCTTTCCAATGTATGGCAATCCTTCGTTTACCCATACCCCCAGATATTTATATTCAGCTACTCTGGGTATTTCATGGCCTTGTATTTTAAGACCCTGATCAGTTGAGCCGTTGAAAATCATCAGCCCCGACTTAACTGCGCTGAAACGGAAGCCTAGAGCGTCCCCTTCGTCTCCGCAATACTTAACTACACTGTAAAAACAAAAACACCTTTTTGGACATTTGTCTGATTCAAAACACCATTACACCCTGAGTCTAGGGTGTTCGTGCCATTGGAAATCACCTCTTGCATGCCAAAGGGGTGCTTTGGTTGGAGAATATGCCTTAGGGTGTTACGGGCAAGCAATATCACCTAACATGCTGGGGGTATATGGCTGCGTAACTTCGTAGCCTTTTATACACAAGCGGCGCTGCTAATATAACCCAACATCTAAATAAAGCACCAAAAGTAACGCTAAAATTAAAATTACGCACGAGTGCTTTCTAAAAATGAAACAGAAACTGAAACAAAATTTCACCGCCAGGAGGCCGCCGGTAGCTACGAACGCTCTTTTCAAATTTCACAATATGGCCGTTAGCATTGTCGGGTGCGTTTCGACCACGTTTCGGCGAATGCTGAATGTGCTTCTTCGATTGTGTACCCTCGTGAAATGTGTTGCATTTCCCATGCATATGTGTTACAGAAGTGTGTACGCTTGTGAAGTGCCTTCTACATGTGATGTTTAACGCAAACGGACATTTATCGTGTCGGCAAGTGTCCGGGCTTCTTTTTGCTCTGCTCAGGCCGAAGGACTGCTGCACCGCTTTATGTTTGAGATGTTCGAAAGAAGAAGGCATGGACGATTTTTTTTTTCTGCGTGACTAAGAGGTATATGCGCCGACTACATTGCACTCGCGCTGAAATCGCACTGGTTGGTTCGGTGCCGGTGATACGAAGGCGGACAGCGTACTTTGCGGCTGACGCAATCGTCTGTAAAGGTAAGCCTATTCTCACGCATATTGCGCTTTGTGGGAACAGTGTCCTACCGGATTGCTGCATTCTGTGTCTTTTTGTGCCGGAACGCTCCAGAATGTGCTGAAATGAAAACGTGAAACACGCGCTTGTTTTCACCTGGCTGCCAAAATGACATCGCACATGTGGTAGATGTCGCGGCGAGTTACGCAGATCTCGCGCAAGGACATCAGTCTTAACTTTCTTGAACAGAAATAATGTATGTGCTACGTTTCCTTGCATTTTGTACGTACAGGAGGTTCACGAAACGATTTTCGTTTCTTGACAGTTTGATACTTGCGCTCAGTTCGCAACGACTGGATTTTGTTCTAACGTTTCCGTTCGTGCGGCAAGGTCATGTTGGCGTACTACCTTAATTCTCCTAGCACTCTCGACTCCCCCCTCCTCCCTTATCTCTTACACTTAGCGCTGGCTCTCCTGAAACCTCTTTCATGCTTTGTCGTCTTCTTTTACCCCGAGCGCTGCGCCCCCCCCCCCCCCCCCCCGCCCCCCCATTTTTTTTTTATTTACTCCGAGCATAGGCGCGCACCGTCCTGCTGCTCGGGAACCGTCCTCCCGCAGCCCTTCTGTTTAAACTTTTTGTTCGAGGAGGCTATGTTCGTTCTCGGCGGCCGTTCAGCGCGGCACGCCTCTGCGCTCGTGCTCTCGGCATCGAAGTGCGCTGGTCGGCCGGCCTGGTTGCATAATAGTTTATTCCAAACTGCGTAAACTATATGCCGCTATCATCAGCCTATGTTAACTCCCCGCGTCTGGATTTGCCTTTTTTAATCACAATGGGAGCATTTTTCATTTTACGGGGACCATACTTTGCGGTTGCATGGAGTGTGAATTTGCATTTTTATTATGCTGCTTTTGTTATGGCGTTTACTTTTGCTCTCGAAGAATCATTTAGGTACGTATTTTATTTTCAGCAAGACTTCAGTTAAGGCACTTGTACACGTGCTAAGTCAGCTGATGTGGTTTAAACATCTAGTTTTCATTATTTTTGTCGTCACATTTCAACATAACTGTTTGACCGCATTACTTGATTTTTGTAGTGTCTTTAGACTAGAATAAATGGATATTCGATACTGATGCCTCAGCATTCAAGTAGAGGTCGACAGCTTGAATCCCGTGGCCAAATATTGTACCGGATGTTGCTATTACAGATTTTGATTCTGACCAGATGTTTACTTTTTTTTTGTCTTTTGCTTAAATGTACATATGAAGCGGTTATGATAGCCTTAGTCGCATATGTTTACCTTCTTTGCTCATCACAGTGCGCATATTGCAGGCAAATTTGTGACTTACTGTTATTAAAAAGTTGGTAATGTATGTGTTGAAAGCAGTTTACTGATTTAAAGGGCCCAGAAAATAATTTGACTTTCATATGCTAACAATGCATGTCTGTAGATTGTCTCTAAGAATTGAAGCCTACTTTTTAAAGCCGAGCGGGGACCCTTAGTTTAGAGATATATTACATATTTTATTGCCATTCAGCCGTGTGCCAAGTTGAGGGAAGGAGGATCATAATTTTTGCTTTGTTATTTTTTATATTAGACTTTCCTTAATATTGCTTGCAGTTTGGCGATGAGTGGCAAAATACTGATGGTTTTTGCAGTTTTCTAACCTTAGTAAATATTTGTATTTGCTGTTTGCTAATGCCAGTTTTTTTTTTTTTTCAGATATGTACAAAGGCATCAATTGCCTTAGCTTTTGTACAATGATTTTTAATATTCAGTTACTTGAAACATTGAGTAAAATGAATTCTTTATGGCTACCATTCACACAAACTTGCAGTTCTTACATGACGTCAACATGCTGATCAAGAAGGACGGCAAAGAGGCAGTTGAAATTGGCCTTAACAAGACACTTGTCTTGGTTTTGAAGGACACCATTCGTGCAAGAAAAAAAGGACATTGCCCGGGTGCTCGAAGTATGTTCTGAGGGAATGCGTGAAAGGAGAAAGAAGCGTAAGTATTAAGCTGTTTCCTTCTGTTTGCTGCATGTGCTATCTAATTGGCAGTTTTTCGCTAATGCCTACATTTTTGCCATTTTGCATTGCCTTATAGATATACTAAAAACATGGCTGAGCATCAGAAAGAATAATAAAACCATAACTAGCCTGTGCATTTCTTCATATGTAACAATTTTCGCATTAGCTAAATTTAAATTACCTATTGTTCTTCTCCATTGTAATGGTGCAGCCTTTTCGAATCTGTTCAACTAGTAGCAGAGAATTAGGTGATACCTGATTCAAATCTTCACAAGCTTTGCTAATTTTTGCTGTCAGATGTTTGGCTTTCAGTTTGCGTGCCTCTACATGTTTTCAATTTTGTTTATTTGCCTTCCTAAATTAGACAATAAATTATCACCTCAAAACTCGGCTGTCTCTTTTTACCTGCAAGGAGGTACACCATTGTTGTGTTACTTATTTCTATTGTAGATGTACAGACAGTATGCATTCTGCAACTCTTGGCAAACATTGGGAACCAGCCGGGAGCTCTGGATGTTGTTTGTATCATTTGTAAGTTTTCTCTTTGTCATTTGAATATTCAGAAAGCCTACCTTAAACCGACATTATTAGCGAATTTTCTTTGTTTCTAAAATGGTTTAACGTCTAACTTGTAATATGTATTAGTGATTCATAATTCAGATAGAAATACTACACAAGTTTTCATCACAACTGTGAATTCTTTGCTGTGAAAGGATTATTTGCACTGTAAGTACAATCAAAAGCACTTTTAAGAGACTCCTGCCATCACATGCTTACCACGTCGTATTGCATACAAGTTTCACCTGATGAAGCACTGGTAATGTCAAGATTGGTGCAGTGTGCCATTTGACTAAGCACTCTGCTGCAGTGGACCAGCAGTCCTTTATCAGATGGCTATTGCAGGCAGCTTGGTGGGGTTTAGCATTTGCTGGAAAGGGGTTTCTCAACCTGCTCATGCATGCTAGTATCTAACATGTTCCTAATGTCTGGAATATATAATCTGAGACTGCTTCAAGAGAAATATTTGCCACACTGTCTTATCCTACAGGCTTCTGAAGGTGGGTAATGCAGTTTAATAGTTGTTTTAAAAAAGTGCTGTAATTTGCTAGCCAAGTTTGAAATGATGTAATAATTTTAATTCTTCTGAGATTAGGTTTACCACATTGGTTGGGAGAAAATACTGCTGTGTTTCAATGTTCATGCTGTATAAATATAATGCGTTCAACTACAGATGCTAACATTTTATGAATTAACCATGTGGCACTGTCATAGACATTCTCATTTATAGTAAACATTCTCAATAAATCCAAATTGTTATTTTTGCATTTCAAGTTAGTCAACATATTTTTAGTTTTCGAACCTTTAGTATTTCAAAGTGCTCAGACTGCCTGCCGCTATAACGATTACAACTTCTTGAACACTTGAGCTTCCTGCCGCCTCTTGAGGCTCACCACTGATGTTCTGGATGTCTATGCATACAATGTGCTATGCGTGGAAAATGTTTTAACATGCCATGCTTCAGTGCTGACATTTTTTAGAGCTTCTGCTGTTTGGTTGTTTGGTAATGCTCTGCTGTTGCACATGTAAATGTCGCTCAACTCAAAGCTCCAGTGTACACTTTCACTGAATAATGTGTGATGAAGTTTCAGAGCTGCCACATAGGGCAGCGAGAACACTTTTTCCTTGTTAATAAACCTTAAATGTAAACACTTCAGGAAGCATTGCGATGACCTAGGGCTTGGCTGGTTCATACTTAGCACAAGAAGACGTGCAAAAGTTCAGAAATGCATTGTGTTATGTATTACATGCACTTTGTTTTTGTTTTTTTTGTAGTGCCTCATGACTAAGTATGCTCTTTCTACGTTTTTTTTTTGTTGGGTTCTGCGGTATCTACTTGGCCAGTGCAGGGTATGCTGTAGGCCTTGTGTGAAGCCTTCAATTGAGCCAGCTGTTAATATTTTAGTAGTAAATACCGTGCTCCAGTGCTGTTTATTGTTTATTTACATTTTTAACTATCATAATAAGCATTCCAGTTCATGTGAAATGAAAAGTTCGTGGGGCAGCATTGAAGTTCTCTAACCCAGGTGCTTTTGATGAGTGTAGCCATTTTTGTTTGATAAAATAGCTTGCATAATCCAAAATTACCATGCAACAGCATGCTGCATGAATAAAAATGGGTTGACCTTATGTGCTCTCATTTATGACTTGATCAGACTGCTGGCTTTGTGCCTCCTGAACCAACCATAACAGTATACTCTGCATTGTTAATTGTGAGATAACCACCAGTGGTTTCCGATAGGGCCCTTTTCCAGCACACTGCTGTACACTAAAGGGGCATTGGCGTATTCTAAATATAGAGTAGAAAATATGTTGAATTTGCTTTTTGCCAGGTGCAGTGCATAATTATACAGCTGCTCTGTTATGCACTTCTTTCACAATTTTATCAAGGAACAGGAAGAAAAGCCTGCCACGCCGTGCGTCGGATATACTGGGAGCAGCATCAAAGAAGCTGAAGAGCATTTCCCCTTCATTCAGCAGCGGAAGCTTCTTCGAGTCATTGACTCTATACTTAGGGTATTGTTCCAATAATGGGTCGATTTTGGCTGTTCAATCTGACATATGACAAGGGGCCCACAATTTGTGCTGCTTTATAGAGCACCTCTTTTTGGGCGTCTGCGTGTCGAAGCCAAGATGCGCTGCTGACGCTTTATTTCATCGCTTAAGGCCGAATTTTATGCAAGCGCACGCGTTGACACTGACAAAGCATAGTATTAATATTGTGTACTGCGATTATTGTTGCATACGACTAAACGTTTTGTTGTTGTTTTTTCAGAAATGTCACCATGCTGTTGTGTTAATTGTTCGGTTCTGTTTTTGAAAAAAATTGTATACTTTGCTGTCTGCATTTGTTGGAACTGTTTTGCTTCTTTCATTTTTTTAGGTATTTACGTACATACCATGTATGTTTTTGCCCGTCTGCTAGGCTCTCGGTGGAGAGTGGCAGTATTGTTAAATAAATGAGGTTCCATAGCGCGCATCAATGAAGAAACAGAACACAAGTGCCCCCTGCCCCCCCCCCCCC
>JAJIZL010028514.1:111205-130528 GCA_023969395.1 Amblyomma maculatum
AAAAAAAAAAAAAACAATCATACTGGCATGAGCCATTCGAGATGTCAAAATAATGGCATGCAGCATCTCTTTACATGCTCATTTGGCATTACAGATGGTTAAAAGGAATACCATTAGGCTTGATTGCAAATGTGCACATAGGAAAACCATTAAGGAACGTGTAGTGGCAAAAGTAATTCCTAATTAGGGAATGCAATATATGGACGCTATCCGCACTGATTTTTATCAAGGGGTGTAAGGGTGCAATGCCACTGCTTCCACCCTGCAATAGAGTGTAAAGGTGATGAAAACACCCCAGTGCATTGGCCCCATAGAAGGGTGTTATGACCAACCGAAGCACCATCTTTGAGGGTGTACTGGCACTCTGAAGCCACTTTTTTTCAAGGGTGCATGGGTGTTAGTTATAGACATGCGAAAGCACCTAATAAGGTGTTTTTGTTTTTACAGTGTAGAGTTTGCGATTCTTCCAGACTCTCAGCTAGCAGCACAATATCGTCTGCATACATCAAACCGGGGAGGCGCTGCTCTACCGCCTTTCCACCTAATCTATACGACAGGTTAAAACCTAGGTTACTGCCTTGTATCCTCCGTTCCAGGTTTATCAAATAAAGCATCAACAGCACCGGTGATAGAGGACAGCCTTGTCTTAATCCTTTGCATACTTTGACATCCTCCGTACTTCTTATCCCTTCCCACGTAATTTCTACTTTGTTATCCCGGTATATTTCCTGTAGGAACTCTATTATCTCATAACCGATACCTTCTTCTTTTAATATGTTCCACAGGAGTTCCCTGCTTGCGTTGTCGTACGCCCCGTTTATGTCCAGGAAGGCCAAATACAAAGGTCTATTTTCCACTCTAGATATTTCGATGCATTGGGTAAGCACGAACAGGCTATCATCTAAGCGCCTACCATTTCTAAAGCCGTTCTGAAGTTCTCCGAGTATCTTGTTACTTTCTACCCATGCTTGCACCTTTAATTTCACCGCCTGCATGGCTAACCTGTACATAACAGATGTTATGGTAATCGGCCTGTAGGATTTTATGTGCATCCTGTCTCCTTTCCCTTTATAAATCAAATTCATTTTACTCTGCCGCCAGCTGTCCGGAATTTGCTTATTCGTTATGACTGTTTCCAGAGCTTTTAACAGCGTTTCCTTACTTTTTGGACCGAGTTCATTAATCAGCTTGATCGGAATTCCATCTATTCCTGTAGTTGTGTTTTTAGGAATATTTTTTCTGCCTTTTTTCAGTTTAGATTGGTCAGTTCTAAGCTGCTTTGTATTCTGGTACCTTGTGTTGCTTCCTTATTTGCGGAGATTGCCCTATCGTCGCTCTTAAATGACTCGGCTATAACTGATGTAATGTAGTTCACTGCGTTGTCTCCCTTTAAACAATTTCCCTCGTTAGCTTGAATCTGATCCTGCTTTCTTTGATTCTTCTTCCCTAGCCAGCTTATATGGTTCCAGAATTTTCTTGCTCCGCCTCTAGAGGCATCGTGTATGTAAGCCATCCAGCGATCGGTGGACTGCATTTTTTTACTTTGGACGAGGGCCTGTACCTCAAGTTTCTTTTGTCGATATGGTTCCCATTTTTGGTCGATTTCTTTCTGAGATACCCGTGCTTTCTTTGCCACTCGGTGTTCCCTTGAAGCAGCCCGTCGTTGTTCAATAGCTTCCCTGATTTCCTTATTCCACCAGCTCCGTGGCTTCCTCTTTCCATTCCAGCGGTTTGCTACTTTAACCTCCTGAAGTTTCCTCCTTATGAGTAGTTCTACCTGTTCATAATCCCAGTCTTCCATGGGGCTTTTCTCTATTGCTTCCTCTATGTCTGCTGCTATCTGCGCTATTTGATCGTCCTTTAATTTTGCGTTTGCGTTTTGTCTAAGTTCCATTTCTCTTTTCATCAACGGCCCCATCTGCAGACTAATACGTTTATGATCACTTCCCAGACTACACTCCCATTCTTCGTCTATTCCCATCCTGACCTGGACAGAGCGCTGGCCACTATGCTGCGTAAACTTCAAATTCTATTATCAGCTATTCGAGATTAGCACTGATTACGGACGGGGGCTACGACCCCATTTGCCCGAAATACGACTGTGCAGTAACGGCCACATTGGCACACACCCTTTGGGGATATAGGGGAAGACCACCCCCTCGTACTTTACTGCCAGCTCCCTCCGAGGACAGCTGGGACCAACTTCTTAAGCGCTCAGACGAGAAGACGCAGCTGGCGCTTGTCACGTGGACCCAGAGCATCGCCCCCACCTGGGGGCCATGCCAGGCCGACATGCCTTAATTATTACCCTTCTGGCATTAAAAGTTGTTTCTCTCTCTCTCTCTTTCTTCGTCCTCGTCCTTTGGCTAGTCTATTATTCTTAAAGACAATGTACCAACTGACCTGGGTTTCAACTCTGCTGCTATCCGATGTACCCTTCATTTTAAAAACTGTTCGAGATTTGAACAACCTACACATCAATGCTTAACACCACACCGGGCAAAGTAATTTCACGGCTACAATCGAATCTCATTTCATTTTAACGTAGAGTCATCACTCATATATTGCCCATTTTATGGGGTATTCTTGATATCCTAAATCTGAAAAAAATAAACGATGCATTTTAAATCCAGCTCTGACTTCCTTCAACAGTGTTTAGTGCTGCATTCCTCTAACGATCAAATTTTCAATGAACTATTCATTTTCTCTGAAATTCCAACCTTTGGCCTAAAAGCAGCTAGGCAGATTTTCCCTGTGCGCCTTTGATGCACTCGGCTTCATTGAATATACGTTTGATGAATGAGAAGTAAAAGCATACATTTCTCTTACAATTAGGCATAATATTATTACCTGCTTGGCTCTCTTACCTTTATAACAAATGCGTCCATTATATTAATAATTCGATTTTCAGTACTTACCGGAACGCTGGTGTCCAGTTTGCTATTTGTTTCTTTTAGCAGATGCGGTGGTGGAGTAATTTCTACGCGTTTTTGCTCCATGTCGATTTGTTTTTCTGCTGATGCGTGCATAATTATTGCAAAAATCAGCGTCACCAGAATTCCAAGAATAGATCGCATCTTCAGCAAATATTTTTGATGGTTACCTAAACCGAACACATAAAGGTGCGCAGGCAAGACTCCTTTATATTTCAATTTATACTCGTCATGTCGCTTTGAACGTTTGAGTGACCTTTTTGAGGGGATTTTTATTTCTTGGCAGCTTCTTATGACAGGTGCCATGAAATAGAACTGAATTTGATATGAAGCATCCGGGAACATATTGGCAAAGCAGCGACTTTGTAAACAAAATTTCGCACGTCATTTGAAATGCTATTTCAGAAATGGCATGACCTTTATTCCAGCTACTGGTGCTGAATTAAGCCAGCAGAAAAAGAACTACTTGCTTGCTTTTATTTACTCGTTCGCCTCTCTTGAGCCCCATGCTGGAGTTAAATGCCAAGCACGTGTACATGGGAAATTATGTGGCAAAATAATCGAAGCATCACACCTAAATCAGCCGTTCCGTACCAGGCAGTTCTTTTTATTTGCATGCTTTAACGCCCTATACTTTGCTACAAAGCACGGCGAAGGCGATTGTTTCACATTTGAGTGCTAATCAAGAATTGCTAGCGAGTACAAACCAGAACACATGTCATCGAGCCAGTTCAAAAGCCAGAATATGAAATGAGGAAATGCCGCTGCCAGTTTTGCCTACATAAGCGGAAATACTCTAGTATTTTGTTGAGGCCTTGAAACATAAGGCATTGAATTTTTAGGCGTTTTTTTTTCCCGGGACAGGAAAAAATTAATATTACGTTTATAATTATTTCTTCTAAAATCAATTATCTTACTTTATTGCAGGCATTTATTCGCCTGTTCGGGCTGTCATCGGCTCAAGTAATGTTACGGTCACTTTTATGACGCCCGCAGAGGCCTTCGGTTCCAACCGGCTGCATTACTCATGGCGGTAGGGTTGCAACAGAGGCGATGGAGGTTGAATGACCATGGCGGTGACGCTGTACTTGTCAAAGAGCCTTTCTCACCTCAATATGAGCTGACCATTTTAATTTAGAAACACACAAAACTCAATAATTGTCTCGAAAGTTTCACTTTCGCCGAATTATGTTCGCTACATGGCGACAAGGCAATTTACAGTGGTGCCTTTGGTCACCTTAAGTGCTGAATTGCGCAAGCATTGCAAATCCCGAGCCTAGTGCTGTTATGCTCTATTTTTCGTTGCTTCTGCGGCATCTACAAGTTTATTTTGTTGTTATAGCAGAATATGTGTGGCCAGAGAGATGTGAACGAATAAAGGATTAATTTGGGGGTGGAGCTCTTTTTGCTCCGTGATGAGAGCTGCAAGAAACTCGTATGCTTTGGCACCTAGTGTCTATTCAACCGGAATTTTAGCATCTGCATTGTTCTTAATTTAGCATGCGCAAGTTTCGAAACGCTTTGGTTGCCCTCCATAACCTGTAATCTAGGAATTCTTCTAAAATTCATATTTTTTATTACCGCCGCTGTGAATTGATAGATGGAATATGAAGCGCCCCATTTGGAACGGGATGGTCGCAGTTGCGATCTTGCTCTGCTGTCTTCTCTATATGTATTAAATGTTATTATAAATCGGTCCCTTCGTCAGGTAAACTACTAAATCTTTAGAGCTCAGCTTTCGGCGATAGAACAGCGCCGCAGTTGCTGTCTTTGCCGGTGTAACCGAACGAGAGAAAGTCACGAGCCACGAGGGAGGCACGAGCCAAAGAGAAGTTTTCAGATAAGAGACAAGAGCCACGAGCTATCTTGAGCTCACACTTCAGACGCCCTAGGCGACCCGCCGGGCAGAGTGCGGGCATCACAGCCAAAGAAAATCACTCAGAAGAGAAAGAGCACCGAGCTCGGCACAGCTCGTTCATGGGACAGCCTAGATGACCCACTAGGCAGTAATTGGGCCTCACGAGCCAAAATAAATTTCTGAGAAGAATAGAAAAAGCCACGTGCTCGGCCCCGCTCACTCATGGGACACCCTAGATGGTCCACCAGGCAGTGTATGGACTTCACGAGCCAAACATAATTCCTCAAAAGAATACAAAAAACCACGAGTTCGGTCCCGCTCACTCATGGGACACCTTAGAAACCACCGGGCAATATATGGGCCTCGCGAGCGAGAGAGAATTTCTGAGAATAGAAAGAGCCACGAGTTCGATCCCGCCAGCTCATGGGATATCCTAGATGGCCCGCCAGGCAGTGTATGGGCCTCACGAGCCAAAACAATTCTTCAGAAGAAGAGAAAGAGCCACGAGCTCGGCGCCGCTCGCTCATGGGACACCCTAAATGGCCCACCGGGGAATGTATTGTCCTCACGAGCCAAAGATAATTTCTCGGAAGAATAGAAGAAGCCACAAGCTCGATACCGCTCGCTCATGAGACGCCCTAGACGGCCACCTGGCAGTGTATGGGCCCCACGAGCCATAAGAAAATTTCTCAGAAGATAGGAAAGTGCCAAGAGCTCGGCCCCGCTCACTCATGAGGCACCCTAGATGGCCCACCGAGTAGTCTATAGGTCTCACGGGTCAAAGAGCATTGCTCAGAAGAGAAAGAGCCACGAGCTCATCCCCGCTAGCTCATGGACATCCTAGATGGCCCGCCGGACAGTGCATGGATCTGATGAGCAAAATAAATTTTTCAGAAAAAGAGAAAGAGCCACGGCGCCACTCGCTGCTGGAACACCATAGTTACCCCACCGGGCAGTGTATCGGCCTTACGAGCCAAAGAACGTTTCTCAGAAGAATATAAATAGGCACGAACGCGGCCCCGCTCGCTCATGGGACACCCTAAATGGTCCAGGTCAGTCTATGGGCCTCACAGGGCAAAGCGAATTTTTCAGAAGACGAGAAAGAGCCGGGAGAACATGCAGATAATTAGGTTGTCTATCATACAGTCAAATCGATATTATCAATTATATTATGTCACTTACAACGAATTCTGGCCAATCCCTCACTGTGGGTATGTGCCATAATAACAAGCGAGAAGAAGAAGAATAGCTGCCACCGCAGATAATTGACCCGACCACAGGTGTCTCTAAACGCTACGGTTTCAGAAGAGTGGCTGCGCCTACATCGACGGCCGGCTGGATAGCCCAGCATTCGAATATAGATCCACACTTGTTTCTCCGGATTTACCTCTCACTACACATGTGTCACCTCGGTTAAGTATCTTTTTTCCAGCTGCGTGTTTAAGGCACCTTGGTCTAGCCAGAAGAAGTAGGGCACTGTTTAGGGGGTTATCAATGTTCCCTTCTTGAATTCCCTTTTTCATTTCAATGAAGTTCTACACATTGTGTATTTTCCATTGTGTTTGTCTAATTCCTACTACCTGTGATTTCTCTTGTAGCGCTTTGTCTTTCTTTCCCTCAACGCTCAACGGCGTCCTTGCTCTAGCTAAGGAGAATTATGGACTCTTTCTCAGAAAGTCAACGTAGAGTAGTGGTTCTCGTGCTCAAGAAAGGAGGCTTGATTCCTGGCGTCGACATAATTGTTTTCTTACCAATGATTGACAGTTCGTGCGGACATGCTCTACCTGAGCCACTTTGTCCATGCCACATATTATTCAGACAATTGATGAGCTTTGCCTCATCTAAACCTAGGTATATTGAGCGATAAGCTCTGCTTAATGTTCGGACGGGGCCTGAGGATGCCACCGTGAGCTGACGTTCTCGACCCGAGACGCGCCTGATACTATGCAAGGCTGGACGAGGAGGAAAAAACATTTATTTCCTATTTACTTATCTTCCTGTGTGGAGCCTTCAGTCCAGGGATCCATGTGCCGCCTTGATCTTACAGGCCCGCCAGAGCAGTTGTCGCTGCTCTTGCAGGTTGGTGCTAGTGAAGCGGACTCAGGAAGGAATAAATGTGTCTCAGTCCTTAATTCCATTGGCCACTGCAATTCTCTCAGCGTGCTCGAGTAGCTGGCGTCGGTCGGTGGGTTGCGTGCGGGACAAAGCATCTTCTGAAGACGAGAGGGTGGGATGTGTTATGGATGAAATGCTGCCGGATGGTATGCTGCCGGGTGGTTTTGGGCCGGTCCAAAAAGATTGATATAGTGTAGGTCAATGTTGTTGGCAGGCGGGAAGACTGGAGGAGAATCTACCGAGATGGAACTGTTTTTGTGCCATCTCTTAGTAACGTGGTACTACAGCAACTCTTCCGGCAAACGTGAAGAGAACTGCGACCATCCCGTTCCAAATGGGGCGCACCATATTCCATCTATCAATTCACAGCGGCGGTAATAAAAAATATGAATTTTAGAAGAATTCCTAGATTACAGGTTATGGAGGGCAACCAAAGCGTTTCGAAACTTGCGCATGCTAAATTAAGAACAATGCAGATGCTAAAATTCTGGTTAAACAGACACTAGGTGCCATTGAGAAGGGTTTACACAAACCATCAAAGCATACGAGTTTCTTGCAGCTCTCATCACGGAGCAAAAAGAGCTCCACCCTCAAATTAATCCTGTTCACGTGGTATCACAGCGGTGGAGCCCGGCTAGCGCGCCCAGCTGTGTCTCTTCGTAGCAAGTCAGGCTGGTGAGCGAAGATGAATAAGCGAAGAAACGGGTTTGCGAAGAAGAAGTCGAGGTAAAACGCTCCCCCAACTAGACTTTCGCAGACATGAAGTAGCAGAAAGTTCCGCTTTAATATTATCTCGCTATATTAGTGAACACTAGATTTCGCCTCGTTCATCGCAGAAGACATCTTTATTCTTCATTGGTCCTCTGAGAAAATATCACACAATGGAATGGTTGTTTTGCTTTGAAACTCATAAAATATTGCTTGTTAACTGAAGTGGAAAATGTAGCGTGTCCTGCATGGCAGGTTGTATCTGTCCAAATTGAACCAACAAAAGACACCAACATCGGCAAAACGGCCACTAGCATTGCAGTTCCTAATCGTATTACAACTAGGGACATGCAATATATTCCCTCCATGTCTATGTAAGTACGGAACGAAATGTTAGATGAAAACAACTTTCTACGCAGTAACATGTTCCTTCTTGACATCAATACATTTAGTCTACCATGCTTAGTATGGTTTCCCACTTGTCAGAAAGCTCATTCGTATAATGATAAACCTCCTGTGTTCGAAACTTCGATTTCCATCCCTACACCGGAGCATAATTTCCGAAACAAGTGATTTGGACTTAGAGATATTTGTAACCATATAAAATGGACTCTTCTTCCTACTTGATATAGTAATGTTAAGCCCATTTGTAGACACCAAAAAGTCAGCTAGGCAGATGTCAGGCAAAAATTCATGGCGTCTCTTCCGAGCGCTCATAGATCCAAAGCAGACTCGCACCGAGACGCAGAAATGCCTGCAGAGGTCAATACACACATTTCAAGGAAATTTGGTCCAGCTAGCGCAGAAGCTTCGGGACCAGTACTTGAGCGCGACCCAAGACCTAAGGGGAGAAGCTTACATGTACAGTGGAGACGGAGAGGCTTTGCTAGATGAACCTTTCAAACTATACGAGCTCAAGGTGGCCCTAGCGAGAATGAAACGCGGGACAGCGCCAGGAAGGAACGGGATCATATAAAACTCTTCGCAAATCTGCAGAACATACGTACCAATCTCTACTGGATCACTTTAATTGGATCTGGACGGGCGAAGTTCGCCTTGCCACAGAATAGAAGACGGCACTGATAGCATTCATCCTCAAGGCGGGCAAAGCCATAGATACGGACAACCTCGGGTCCATTTCTCTCACGCCGGGCGGGGGCAAAATGATGGAAACAAAAGTCAGAGACAGACTCTCCCAGTACCTGGAAAAGAAGCAAGTATTCGCCGACTCGATTTACGGCTTCAGGCCACATAAATCTGCTTAGGGCGTCCGGCTACACATTTGCAGAGATACTAAACTCAGAGCATCCTAACTTGGATAAGATAGTGCCTGCCCAAGATCTGAAGGACGTTTTTGATAATATGACGCACGAGGCAATCCTGACACATCTTCTGGAAACCGGGTGGGGAAAGAACGTGTTCGAGTACATAAAACGCTACCTCACAGAGAGTCAGGCCCAAGTGAGAATGCACAACGGAGAACACGGTCCCTTTCTATTAAGCACGAAAGGAACGCCACAGGGAGCGGTGCTATCCCCGCTGTTTTTCAACATGGCAATGAAAAATCTTCCGGTCCACCTGGCGAAAGTCTCAGGTGTACAGCACGCGCTGGACGTGGAAGACATCTCCATATGCATCACGCGGGTCTCTTTGGGAGAATTGGAGGCCAGCTTGCAGGAGGCCGCCACAGCAGTGAACGAGTACGCGAAAAAATGCGACCTTCATTGCTCATCGAAAAAATCCGAATTTCTGGATATGGTGGTGGTGGTAGTGGTTATTTATTGTATATACAAAAGGGAAAAAAAGATGTTTGCCAGCCCCGGTATCTGCTATCTGATATCTGAAGCACCTGAACTGGGGCGGCGGAATTAAAGGGATAGCGGGGAAGAGGTAGAGGAAACCAAAGAGGTGAGCGATAGGGAGAAAGAAAAGGATAGGTAAAAATTAAAGAATATATATACACTATGGTATAGTACAGAGTAGTTTGCTTGAGGCCCACCCACAAATGTGTTAGGTCACTGAGCACTCGGCAGATCGGGCGGGCCTCCGCAATAGCTGTGCGTCCTGGCAACTGTTCACTACGCACGCACTTGCACACTGTACAAAACACTGACGGCTGTCGTGGGTGATCGGCCGTTATTGTCCGAATGTGGATATTCCCCGTTCCCAAAAATGCACGGACAAGACACAATTGCGACTTGTATCGGGAACGAAGCCCGAGAGAAAGGAAATTAGTCTTGGGTCTTCTCATTCACCAGCACAAGCTGGCGATGACCACCATCGACAAGCTAAGAAAAATGGGAGACCAGGTAGATCGAATGGTCCGTAGAGTCTCGAACAAGAAAGGGGGATTGAAAAAAAAATACGGTCTACGACTGACCAATGCCTTTTTATCAAACAGAATCCTATAATCGCCCCCTATCTCCACTTCGAGAAACATGACTAGAACTTCCTCGAGGTGATCACGCGCATATATTTGAAGAAGGCCCTCGACCTCCCTACAACCATGTCGAACCTGAGACTCCAAGGTTTGGGTATCAACTGACAGAAGCCCGCCTTACTAGCCATTACACACGATTATCGCAGACACCGTTGGGGCGTCGCCTATTAACCAATATAACATACAACACATGACTCTAATCTAGGTGAAAGTAAGACTTCCTAGGAGTGGCGATATACGCCCTCCACGTAAAACCACTCCTCACTAACATGTCCAAGGACGACCACGAGAGCAGGCGTATGACCAGGGCAGAGGCGTTAGCTCACCACTACGGAAAGAAAGTGTACTACATGGACACGCCCGGCCCGCACCAAGTCCAGTGGTACACGGCGGCAGTGATCCGCGAGTCCAAAACGGTTAACGTACTCAGATTTAAAGTCCGAAACGTAACACAAGCAGAGGAGGTCGCCATAGCGTTAACTGCAACACGCTCTGGTTCCAAAAAAATATTTACGGACTCGTGAGGGGTGTGTAGGAATGTTCAAGAGGGCTGGGTCCCGTATCTTGCGTACCATGCTACTACAAAACAGCTCGAACCTAGCTTGCCGAATACTTCAAAACAGCTCGTACATAGGAAGTCCATCCCATTGGCTGCATTGTCAGGTCTCCGGCCCACTCGGGGCTAAGAGTAAACGAGGCGGCAGATGCCGCCACCCACGCGCTCTCTAACCGGGCAACCTCGTCCCCTTCCTCAGAAGAAGAGGAATTCACACCGGCCTATACCTTCAGGCAAATAACTCAACTGTACCAAAACGAACACAGTCTTTGCCCCCACCAGTGTAGAAAGTTAACGAGAAAGGAGGAACGCATGTTTTTCGCCTCCTTAAGAACACCATGATGTGCCCGGCGTCACTTAGACACTTTGACATGGCCTTCTCCGGGGAGTACTCACACTGTGGGGAAATGTCTTTGGACCTCTTCCACATGGCGTGGGCGTGCCCGTCTAACCCTGCCCTTACACCCAACCAAAACCCCACCCGACAGGACTGGGAGACGCCCCCACTCGCCTGCTCCGACCTAAAAGCCCAAAAGACATTGGTGAAACCAGCAATGGCGGCAGCGGAAGCCACTGGGGTTCCGTACTAAGGACTCCAGGTAGTGTTTGTGAGGGGAAGGGCACAAAGCCTGACCCCCAGAGCAACCTCCATGTAAGCCTCTTTTTAATAAACGTTTTCACGAACACCACCACCCCAGTGTGCCTAAGCCACCCTGCGTCTACTCGCACGTGTGTGGCTCCTCGACTCAGGACAATATAGATTTCCGTTTATTAACGCTGCCAAATAAGCGTTGGGGCAGCCTGCGCGACACTTCGCCATTGATGATATTGATGTAATGCCTGCTTGACATTGATGGAATCTGCCTGATATATGCAGAAAACAAGTTTCTATCAGCGAGCCAAGCATAAGAATAAGTTGAAATGCGGAATAAATTCAACCATATAAAAACGCTCACACCGTATCTGATACGCAATTGAGTAGTACACGTATACTGCAAAAGTATTTATTCAAATACCTTATGAAAACGTAATATCTGCTCATTCCTTTACTTCCGGGTATTTTGTCAGCAATATTGTTTTTGTCGCTCACAATGCGCAAGCAATAAATATTAGACACCAAAAAGACATTCTCTAGATTAAGCAATATTGTCTTTAATTCATTATCATATCTTAACCCCCAATTAGCATTTTATCCAGATCTTATCCATTGATCATGTCTGCGCTCAGGGGTAGGCACTACTGACGAGTTATATGCGCTCTTTCGAACTTTGTGAGAGTGGAACGGGCCCATAAGATTGGAAATCAATACTTGTATTGCTGCGGCCTGCTCACGCAGGGGCCGACGAAAAGGGTTCGCCTTTTTCTCTGCAGTTCTCCAAGGTTAGAACCGCCACTGTCTCTAATACAAATTACTTTTCTATCTGCACTTTCTTCTACATTTCCAAGTAGCGCTACACCGGACGTAGAATAGACACTTTAGGAAATATACTGGTGGTTTTCGAACATAGTAAGTATGGGAGTAGCTGTATTTTTCGAATGCGCAAGTGTCGTGTCTTGCGTGTCTCATACAAAGAATGCGAGATGTTGAAGTCCCTAAATTGTGAATTCCTTGTGCTGAGTTGTCGCCCTTCTCCAGGTCTCCCCCTCCCCGTCCCCGCTCCGCATGTAACACAACAACAGATGTATCTATAGCAACGCTGGTCGTTCGTGAGTGTGCCCCTTGAAAGTTTACAATCCATTCAGTCATATGCGTTGCATTTCCCACTCGAAAAAACTACAGAACCGAGCCAAAAATACGACAAAATATTCTGTACTTCTGTCGTAAACATCAAATTTTTCTATATTTCTGTAGTACTTTTCTGTAGTTCTGTAGTTTTTCTGTCGTATATTTCTGTTATCTGTATTGTGTGGCACTTTTCTGTTGTAAATACAGAAATTTCTGATGTTATTACAGAACGTTCTGTTGTCACAACAAGTTTCTTGTCAAAAACCGCACAGAAATTCTGTCGTAACAACAGAATACTTTCTGTGGTTTTTTCCAACAGGGCTGTGTCGAATGAAAAGAGAAAACCGCTTCCAGTACGTTCCGAATTCAAACCTATTTACCACGCATGTTTAACTTATTCTAAAAAACCAAATAACAACCACGTGAAAATGCTTTCAAGGCAGCAAGCCATAAATAACTCTCGTTCTTAGTCAATAGTGCGTACTGAAAAGCCGTATTTTTGCTTTCATCAGTGAATACCTTTAATGGAAGCATCGTAATAATTATTTGAGGGCACTTCAGTTATAAAACTCGCAAAACGGCTCAACACTATAAACCTAGTAGAAACCGCTATTTTTAAGACAACGTGTTTTCCCCAAAATAACTCCCTTTACCTTTGTCTCCTGCAAATATCGCCTACGAGGGTGAGGAAGGTGGCACAAATCAGCGATACATTAGAGCTGACAGAATAACTTGGTTTTAGAATCAATGTTTTATTATTAGAGTGAAATATTCGCAGGAATGAAGACTTTAGCAAGGACGCTCTGAGGCGGCATTCCAACCACATACCTAGGAATAGTTCACCATGACTGTCGTAGCTGTGTAAGAGTACCAGCTCGCGTAGCTATCAACCATAGTTGCTGATATGAAAAATCTGATTCAGAATTTTCGTGAGAGCGAATCGCGGTTTAATGCATATTCCATGTTCCAAATTATGTCTTAAAAAAAAGGTAATTCGTCGGATTTTAGTAACATATTTCTGTCTGTTTCAAGGCTGCTGATAGAGTATACAATAATTAAGCGACTCACTCACAGATATTCTGCATAATGAATATGGGAAAGGATTCACTAAAACAATTGTGTACTTTAAATGAACGTAAGCATCCAGAGTTATACGAATTACTGGGCACATTGAAGAGGGATATTTATGCTCATGTCGTAACATCAATGTCCAAACGAACGTCCCCTGTGACCAGTACCCTGGGGTCTGTCACGAAACACAGCAGCACTTTAGACATTTTCAGTTTCAAATTGCGCACGCACCTCATTAATAAGTATTTGGTACTTAATCATTAGTATTTGGCACTGTACAAGTTCTATGTGAACGTAAAGACTAAGCGCTTGGTGTCTGTTGCCAATTATGAGTAATATGCCCCTTGAGTATATAGTCTTTGTACAACAACAAACTAAATGGATCAGCTGGATTGAGCTGTCAAACAGATCAAAGCTTGCAATGCGCATACCTCTTCATCTTGTTCACTCATCTGCGCCTCCGGCAGTGCAAAAGACCATCCTGATTTTTAACAATAAAAATTATAATTTATCGTCAAATTACATTCGATCTTTCTAACCTTAAACACATTTGTGTGCACCTTCGGTCCTGGAATGACTTTCTTCACAGAACTATGAGCGGAAATCGTGGAGCGCCACTTAAATGAAATGTGAACATTGAGACAACGTCATGAAATATTCAGCAGAGCTGTCGTTGCAAACTTCGCTGTGCAAGCTACGAGGGTATTTCGTCGAATACAGACGCACTTTCTCTGAAACCGATTTACTTAAGAAATTATTTTCTAACAAGTCGATAAACACACGAATTGCTTCAAGCACGAAAGGTTTTTGGACATCCTATGCAAGCATACGAACAGTTTGAATTGGAGAAAAAGAGGCAGGTTCTTCATATAAAACGTCATTGTAGTAAAATATAGCTCCACTGGTATTTTTTGTTCAGATTTTCAGTCATGAGTTGTATCCACTAGCTCATAGCTCGAAATACAAAATACATTTTGCTATATTCATACTTTCGTTTCACTAAGATTCATGGCAATAAAACTACTTAGATGGACAAGGAGCCTTTGATTTTGACACATTCGCACAGCTGCGCCATTAAAGAGTGCTCAATATAACAGACCCTACTTTTCGTTGAGCTGGAATTCTGTATATGAAATACCTTTCCATAGGTATGGAGTAGGCAAGAAGGCAGAGCAGTGTTTCTCTGGCTGTGCTCTATGAAATAACTGTGCGTTATATCCTGCTGAATACATGTGCGTTCTATTAGAAGGATAGTTTGAGTACTGTTTCTCTGGCACTAGCGAAGAGCGAATGAAGTTGGCGTTTCTAAATAAATAAGAGTCATCATTTGTGGCCAACTCCATAAATCAGCGGTTACAGCTATTGGCAGCTGACAGAGGATTTGGTCTTGAATGGGACTTGAGTGAATATTCGAAACAAATATTCCTTTAAAGTCCAATCGAAGTTGGTCAAGTTACGTTATAAAAATGTAAGCTCGAATTAAACTGGGCATCAGAGGACTATGCTTTTTGTTACGTGTCAACCGCACCAAAAAAAAAAACGCAGTTTTATCACAAAAATGCTTTCCTTCTGATATACGGGAATGCGATGAAGCTGTCCACTGCACTTTTTGTTGCTACGTCATACAGACGCCAAGGCAGCCGCCTTTGACGACAAGCTACGAAAACATTTTGCTGTGTTTTCTTTCAACCGTCATGATCAGAAGATGTTGTCGTTATTTCCTTTATAGAAAGTATTGGAAGCGTTGTTCATCCAATAGGTCACAAAAGCATTTTCGCTGAAACTTGATTTAAAGCTGAACTGTAGCCTTTTCCAAATTTCAAATCTTTCTCAAAAATAAAATGCACTAGCACCAGCGCTGACAGAAAAACTGTCCGTTTTATCGCTGAGTAATCTTCAAGCGACAAAATGCCTGCAACAACATGCGTCATATAAGGAACCTTTTTCAGCATGAGCCGCCTCTTAATATTTAAAAGTGTGCATTGATGGACGAGTTGGTCAGACATATCTTCAAAGTATACTGAGCACACAAAAACAAAAACGTGAAGGTACACACAACAAGCGCAGACTCACAACTGAATTCACATGAATGGAAACACATCTTATATGCTTTCAAGCGTCATATCTAGGACCATGCGCAGTTCGGAAACCTTTATGAAAAATGAAGGCACGTTTCCGAACTGCGCACGATACGCTTGAAGGCATATAAGATATGTTTCCTTTCATATGAATTCAATCGCGAGTCAGCGCTTGTTGTGTGTACCTTCACGTCCTTGTTTTATAATGTAAAGAGAAAAGGGTTTCAACGAGTATTCATGGCGGCTTACTCAGGGCGTCCGTTTCACAGCGCTTGTAATAAAATGCTCTACTCTAATTTGCTACTTTCTTCAGGGTGTTATAGACAATTAAGTTTCTTTTAGCACTCCCAAAGTAGTGGTGGGTGCCTAGGCGAAGTTCTGACGCTGCGCAAAGTTGTTCCAGTATAAGAGGACCATACGTGCCTATGGGATAACATGTTTTAGTTTTAACGTGCGCCTTCGCTAACGCAACTTCGAATCGAGTTTCAACGTATATTTGCGATGAATAACCAATTTTTCAAGCTCAGCTTTCGCGACTCTTGAGCACAGTGAACTCGCGTTGCCAACATAGCGGCACACTTCGAAGCAGGACGCCTCGCTTCAGAGTCAACTCGTTGTTGTTTCTTGGTTTTTCAGTACGTTCAATGGTAAAATACGCTTGTCCGGCTGATATTTGGTATCATCTCTCCTGCAGCAGAGTCTACGACGGTTTTATTTCTGTTCCTTTTATTGCGAAAGCAATACTACTCTAGGTTTCGAACCTTCCGCGTAGCGCGGCCGGTAGCCACGTCTTACCCAAGTGACGCTGTGACTTCACACCCAACGAGGCACTAGGGTGTGGGCTGGCAGGAGCTGCCAACTTGGGTCTCTCGTTTCAGATGGAACGGTTATGTCAGAATCAGCCTGCTAGGACCATAGCATTTACGTTACCCCTATAGGCCACTAAGGCACGTTCATACGGCTTGGTTAGAGCGGGGCTTTATATGTGGGCTGCGGAAGAAGAAAAAGAGAGGAAGAAGAATGCTCGGTCACCCGCAGCCAGTGCTTTCGATCAATATTTGGTTCAGCAACGTTGAACCTTCGTAATGTTTTAATTGGGATAAATATTCCGCCTGCCCTAATGCTAATAAAGAAAGTCCATTATTTGACAAAAATGGCATCAGTCCAAAAACCACATGGCGCCACTAGGTTGAAGTTATCTGTGCGGCCTCGTTTGTATACGCTGAACTTAAGGTACTTTTGTGACAAATAACGTAATGTGCTGACGTAATGTTCTAATTTACACCTACGCCGTAGTCTTCAGGTAGAAACGTGCGATGGTCAGCTTAAGGCTCATGATGTACGAGTGCTGAAGCAATCGTACATCATGAGCCAATCCTCCACATCGACACGATCAGTTCCGGAGGTCTCGGAGTCGCGCGGTTGCGCAGTGATGACTGTGAGGGTTGCAGGTTCTGGTGCAACGCCGCATTGGAGCCGTAAGGCACAACAAAATGGCAGACTTATTCCGCTGAAGAATTCAGCTTTCGCTTTACCAATTCCCAGAACCTCTCAAAGCAGAGCTCCAGGTTATATATATATATATATATAAGCAGAGAATGTCAAAGGGCCTAACAATGGTATCCAGCCCTTCAACATTCTTCCTCTTCCACGTCGACCGCATGCAACACCACACTTTGTCGTGTTTTTTTTTTTTTCCTTCGGCCTAAGAACATGACAACATACTGGCAAAGAGGTTAATCATACTTAAGATTGTACGTCTACACCTTACTGCATGAGATTAAACAGTGGTGTAATACAGATATAAAAAGTTGAAATGAAGTTCAAATCTTCATTCAGAACCTTCCACAATGGCACATTAGGCTGAGATATTTTTCCACTAATAAATTGAATTTCATTTCTTCTTTCACCTTAAAAAAAGCTTTTAGCCATCCGCCTTGATGTAAGGCTATTTCGCTGTGACGTTCCCTGGCCAAGCCACATTTTGTTATTTTATGACGCATATTAAAACTTACGATATCAGCCTACAGGAAGAATAACAGTTGAATGACACTTCTATCGTAATGCTTCTCCGCCAACTGATCACTTAGTGCTCTATTTTTGCAGACATTGTAAATAACATAACAAGAGCAAATATTTTTTTATTCAACATATGTACAAAAATCTACAATTTCATTCAATATAGTTAGAACTTGTGGCTGCAAGGCTGAGTAAACAGTGAAGCAGTGAGTAAACAGAATTCTTGACGAATAATGACTGGAACAAAAGATTTTAAAAAGTGATGAATAATGTTTTGTTCAAACCAAGGAAGATTCACGCAATGTCTGCCTTGATAGTGAAGTATGTCTTTCTGACCTCTTGGCTCTAGTTCTTCCTGATGGTGGCTCTGCACACACTCCGTCTTTACATACCTCTAAAACGGAAATAAAATAGTTCAGTTTAGCTATGAACTTCAGTGATGTAAAGCAACTAAGGCATAACTACCTCAACTCGCCATTTTCTTTCAATGGGTAGGCTACTCTGCCCATGTGACAATCCTGACAGGGCCAGTTTCATACCGGTTATAAGCTACGCTCGAATGTTTTTTTTACTTTTATTTACTAATCCTAAAGTGCATAACCCGTTTAAGGATACTGCCTCTATCCAAGCAACCATTCGCACAGAACTAAACCACATCACCTCTGCAAACAATAACGTTTTCCCACTTGCCATCCGGGCGCTGCATTTTGGTACTATTATATTCCTGCCATTTCAAGTGATATTTTCTGTACAAAAACAGCCCAACGATTACACATTTATCCTCTTTAGAAAAGCCGAAGCGTGTTTTACCGAAATTTGTTAAGCGACTACAAATGACAGGCCATTCATGCGGTGCTATGTAAACGCTGTACTTGCACGTTAGTATGGCTCATCACTGGAAAGCTTTTTTGGGCTAGTGAAATGAACAGGACGGAATTGAAGGAACGAACATAAAATACAGGGGCGCAGACTGCACTACTGTTTATTCATGACAGCTGAAGCACATTCTATAAAGGCACTACCCCATCCACTTGACCATTGTCACTTACTTGACACAGATAAATAAACATTAGAAAAAAATTTGCCGACGATTACATAAACTTGCTAAGGAGAAAATTGAGCGCAGCTCATCAGCTGTTTCAGCTTTTCGATAGATTGAGGCAAAGAATTCGAGTAAGACATGTGTGTACAATTACAGACAACTATTTTATTTTTCACACGTTTTCCTTCTTCAAGAAACACTCCACTAACAGTTCTTGACTGTCATGAAGGAAGCTTTGTGGTCGGAGAAATAGGGTCTGTTCCGAAAGTAGTAGGACTGGTTTCTTTCTAGGCGAACGTGCGGACGAAAGGCGGTCTGCGCGCACAGGATCGGTGAAGTAGCATATTAGAAATGCTGGGAAAATTCCGCAGTCGCCTCTCGTCCGCTGAATAGCGCAGGTCGCTTATACTGTGAACCCCTGTCGAAACGCCTCGTCACGGAGAATCATGGAACGTTTACTGGATCAGTGATATGCGATCAAATTTTGTGTAAAGCTTGGCAAAACGGGCGAAGAGACTCATGACATGATTAAGCAGGCCAACGGTGATGCTGCAATGGGTAGATCAGGTGTTTTTGAGTGGCACAAGCTGTTCCGAGAAGGTAGGGAAAGGACGGAAGACGGCGACTGCTCCGGACGCCCTTCGGCCAGCAAGACCAACGAAAATGTGTCGCAAGTGCATAATTTATGAAACAGTGATCGTAGGATGAGTATCATAATGATTGCTGATAATGTCGTGACGCTGGGGCTATGTCGACCCGGCCTTCACTTGGTAGCGT
>JAJIZL010028514.1:130538-152009 GCA_023969395.1 Amblyomma maculatum
AAAACCCCCTATGTCCAGCCCCTCTCTGAAGATGCTGACCAACCAAATCCAGGGCACGCCCCTCAGGTATCGGCATCCAATCGAACACATCACTGCACTGATGGTCTGAAGCACTGACTGGTCCGGCATTCATTCGTTGGGCGTGATCACTTGTTGGCGGGAAAAGCTTGGGAACGGCGAGGAGAGGAGGTACATTTCTATTCTTCAGCAAAGAAACCACAGGCTGGTTCTGACAAGGGGTTTTACTTCTCAGAAACCCGAGTGCACGTGGCGCCGCATAGGGCTCCCAACATGGTCCCTTTTCGACAATTGCAAATCTTTCCTGCATTCCCGGGAAATCACTTAATGGCCGTATGAGTCATGCTCCTTTCTTGTCCTGCACGTCAGCGGACATGTCACTCTGTCGTCTCCTTTGGATAGGAGGCATTCATCACTGGAGGATAGCACTTCTCGACTGGAAGGGTGAACAAAAGAAAGAAAGCACTTCCTGCTATTTCCCGCAGGGGGACGTTTCTTTGTGTTTTTCCAGACGTTCTCTTGACAGGGTCAATTTGGCATTTGCAGGTTGTCCACAAAGCAAAACAGGCTTACAAAACAGGATTCCTGGAAACAGGCTCACTTAGAGCCATTGGACCATCACCACATTTCCACAATACTTTTCCATGCCCACAGGCGAACAATAGAGCGCGCAAATGCGGATGCTTGGTCGTAACAATAACTTGAGCACTCCTCAAACCCAAGGTTTTGAGATCACGACAGAAACGTTGGCCATGAGGAAAGTGTGTGTAAAGTTTGTGCCGCGAGTGTTATCAGAGGAGCAAAAGGCCAACCGGAAAGCGATCTGCCAGAATCTTCATCATGTGAATGAGGATCCCGATTGTTTGGGCAGTGTAATAACCTATGACGAGAAGTGGTTGTTTGAATACGACCCGGAGAGCAAGCGGCAGTGCTCAGAATGGCACACATTTCCTTCCCCACGCTCTAAAAAAGCGCGAATGAGCAATTCAAGCAAACTTTTATGCTAATTTGCTTTTTTGATCGACATGGAGTCATTCACAAGGAGTCCTTACCACCCCGACAAACAGGTAATGCAGTTTTTTCCGTGGAAGTTCTCAAAAGACTGCGAAAACGCATTGTACATGTCCGCCCAGCCATCGCCAACCATTGGCGGCCGCACCATGAAAACGCTCCGACCCACACTGCGTTCCGCGTAGTGCTGTATCTTGCCCAGCACAAGGTGACAACGCTTCCTCAGCCCCCCTACAGCCCCGACGTGGCCCCTTCAGACTTTTATATTCCCGAGAATAAAATCGGCGCTCAAGGGGAAGCATCACGGATCGGTAGAGGAGGTTGAACAGGCCGTGACAAGGGAGCTCAACAGCATACCGGTCCAGGCGTTCCTGGAGGCGTACGAAAACTGGAAAACTCGTTGGCAGCCGTGTGTAAACCCGGAAGGGTCCTACTTTGAAAACTTGTAATCATTTGTACCATTCTCATAAATAAAAGTTTTTTAATGAGTCCTAGTACTTTCAGAACAGACTGTAGGTGGATATATATGCTCGATTTGCTGCACTAATGCCCAGTTCTCAAAAACGAGGTTTATGCAAGTAGTGAATAAACTATTTATCTAGGCAACCGCTTCGCAGTGGCCAACGGCTCGGGCGGTGCACATATCGAGATTCGTCGCCACCGATTCGATGCTCTGATTGCCGCGGCACAGGGGGGGGGGGGGCATTAGAGGATGTGCGAAGAGAGAAGTTATCAGGAGGTCGCGGGAGGTAGCACTTAAGCGCATAGAAACGTTGCGCAGCGAAGAAATAGCAGCGACTGACTGTTGCCGCTGCCGCTGCTAGCGAGTCCAGTCAACGTGGATCTGCGTTACGGCTTCGGAGGCCCGCACCTTGACCCACTGATGCCGAGCTGGCGCTTTGGCAACCGGAGAACACCGCGCTCCAAAGATGTACGAAGACCATGAAAGCACACGGTGGCCTTGCATTTATTTCGCTTCAGTTCAGTTCAGTCGTTCAGTCGTGTCCGACTCCTCGTAACCCTATGAACCATGTCACGCCACGCTTTCCGGTCTCTCACTATCTTCTTAACATCACATAACTTCATCTGCACTGCCTCGAGGATGACATCTAACCATCGCGTTCGCTGCCTACCCCTTCTCCGGCGACCCTCAATATTTCCCAACATCAAATCTTTCTCCAGCGACTCCTCTCTTCTCATCAGATGACCAAAGTAGCTGAGCTTTAACTTTAGAATTTGACCCTCCAATGAGCAGTCAGGGTTTATGGTTGACAATATCGACTGATTAGATCTTCTGGCGGTCCAAGGAACTCTCAAGAGCCTTCGCCAGCACCACAATTCAAACGCGTCAATTCTTCGGCGGTCAGCCTTTTTCACAGTCCAACTCTCGCATCCATACATCACAACTGGAAAGACCATAGCACGAGTTATACGGATCTTGGTTGGCAGACTTCTGCTCTTTACTAGGCGGTCAAGGCTAACCATTGCTCTCTTTCCCAGAAGCAGGCGTCTCCTAATTTCATGGCTGCAGTCTCCTTCCGAGATAATCTTGGAGCCCAAGAAGAGAAAATCTGTCACAGCTTCCACTTCTTGTCCCTTGATGCTCCAGGACTTGATAGGACAAGACGCCATGATCTTTGTCTTTTTAATGTTCAGTTTAAGCCCAAACTTCTCACTATCTTCTTGTACGCGCATCAGAAGTCTCTTGAGTTCCACTTCACTTTCTGCCATTAAAGTGGTATCATCCCCATATCTAAGGTTGTTGATGCGTTTTTCGCTCAGTGAAGCTTAAAAAATATGGCTGTTTAAGCATGGCCTGAACCTATAGTTATAGAGCGAAAGCTGTATGTACTGAAGCGATAGCCTGTTTAACACACGTTTTCAATCCGCGGTCTTTTAATAAATTTTCGTATAATTGGTACCCAGGAAGGAAAGGTGCAGTCACACTTACTCTGTGGACTCCTGAACCGGCAGGAGCTGGTTACGAGAGACACAGGCGACACCGACAGCAACGACGCAAAGCGCAGGCTAAGGACCTCCAAACTGCACGCTAAGGACTTCTAAACTGGCTGCCGTACCTGCATGTGTGTGCCTCCTAGAATTTTGATGTTTTCTTGGTGGTGCATTGTCGGGCTAGGGATATGACGGGCTGGTATTAAGCAGCCCGGTAACTTCAGACATGAACAAGTTTAAGAAAATGGAATTTTTCTTCTTTTCTTTTTTGAAATTTTGCCATGCAATAAAGAAAAAAAATATCCCGGGCGTGGTGCAGTTGGTTAAAGCGCTCGGCTGGGGATCCAAGGGATGGAGGTTCGATTCCCGGTGGAGACAGGATTTATTTGTTTATTTATTTATTGATCTTGTTACGAGATACAACGGCAATGCTGCGAAATGCAGGAACGGGCGCGAAAAAGCTGCGCTCTAAAAAACAAAAAACTCTCCATCAAAATTGTGTATCAGTCCTCCAGGCCAGGTGAGAAATTGTAACTTTATAGCGCACTTCACTATTACGCGTGTAAGAACAAAAAAAAACGCAAATAAAGGAAGTACAGTTAGCAAAATATCTATTGATTGATTGATTTATAGGAAGAGAAAGGCGCGGTAACTGTCTCACTTGTTTTCTGTGGACACCTTAACCGCGCCGTAAGGGAAGGGAGGAAGGTGGGAGTGAAAGTGGAAAGAGAGAAATGGGAGCCGTAGTGGAGGGCTACGGAGTAATTTCGACCGCCTGGGGATCTTTAACGTGCGCTGACATCGCACAGCACACGGACGCCCCTTTGTTTCGCCTCCATCGAAACGCAGCCGCCGAGGTCGGGTTCGAACCCGGGTACTCCGGCACAGTAGTCGGGCGTCTTACCACTGCACCACCCTGGCGGGGAAAGCAGATGTAAAAGCAAAGGGTGAGGGAGAAACTGGGAAGGAAACCTGGAGTTAATAAAAAAGCGGCCCACAAATTTAAAGCGACGATGCGATGAAGGCGAAATGGGTACAATCCACCGCAGTATTCGCGAAGGCGTCCCCCTTAAATTTAAAAGCCGCGACAATACATAATGCAAGGGTAAAGGAAACAACAATCAGAGTATGACTACGGAAAATAAAACCGTTAAATCATTAAATACTGCTGTCTGATGAGACAGAAAGCAAAGGTTAAAGATACAAAATGAACAGAAACAAGGCGTGAAAAGTTCTGACTAAATTTTTGCGGGTGCCATCCAGAAAAGCGTTTTCTTTGGGTATACCTAAATTAGTGGCGTTGTGAGACAGTTATTAGCGCTGCTGACGTGGCAAGCTTCCAGGATGGCCCTTTCTGTCCTGTCCCTTGATCTAAATAAAAACGACATTTTCAGCCTTGCCTTTGGATTCATAGCAATGATTGCTTTATGGTTTGTGATTTATGAGGTCTAAGTCCCAAAGCCCCATAGTCTACGGGAGACACTATAGTGGAGGGCTTCGAAAATTTCGGCAACCTAGGATTGCTCGAAGCGCACTGACATCGCACAACACGCGGGAGCTATATCTTTCCGCCTCGATTTAAAAACGGCCGCAACGGCCGGAATTCGACCCCTATCCTTGAATACAGTAGTCGAACGCCCTAACCAGTGCGCCACCATAGCGGGATCAATTAGAATGCGTAGCTGCGTTGCCTCCTGAATTTTCTTCACTGCCAGTTTTGCTGGCTTGAACATTCACTGAAATACCTAGCAGGTTGGTTTGTGGAGTTTAACGTCCCAAAGCGACTAAGGCTATGAAGGAAGCCGTAGTGGAGGACTCCGGAAATTTGGAAAATTTGTTTTACTTAGATGCCATGAAATGATTGCAACTCTTTCTAGCCTTCGAGTCGCGATTACGTACCGTTGTGAAAATTCTATCTGCGCTCTTTATAGCGGGGCCCATAAAGAAAAGCTTTCTGAGAGAGTCTTAGGCCTTGCACGCGGTTTCTCACCTCCAGAGCCCGAACTATGCCACAGCTGAGCTTTGTTACTTGACCTGTACCATTGTTGTAAAAGTAATGAAAAACTGTGCGATAGGGCTATAATTTCTAATTAGGTGCTTTATATAGCACGGCCCCCCCTCCAACTCTGAGGATTGCTTGCCTAGCTCGAGACACTGCACAAGCCTGCTTTCGTATCATGCTAAGCTCGCTTTAAGTCTAAGTGACATAAAAAGTGTTTCTCTCTTAATATATCAGTAACAAGGTTGACGACTGGGCAAGTTGGTAAGGGTTTATACTTAACCAGCCAAAGGACGAGACACAGGAAAGAAGAGGGCAGGACAAGGCTGGACTAGCAACTGAATGTTTATTGAACAGAAGAAAACAACGAGGACTCCTTCCGAAAAGCACGCGCACAACCCAGCCGGTGGAATGGCAGGAAATTGGGAAGAAGATAAAGAAGAAAATTCAAAGCTGATTCAAAGTCAAGGCCTAACTAAAGACTTTTCTAATAGATCAAATTCCTTACAATGAAGGCTAACCGACGCCTTAGACACACACTTGTCCTCGGCTTTACAATGTAAAATGCTTCAACCAACTCTCTGCAGAGCTGATTACCATTGCTGTAAACTACACCGGTATTATTGAAATCAGGCGCACAAAGGGACGGGTCATGCTCCGACTTACACTCTCGGGATTGCACATGTAGCGCCAGATTAGAACTCGCCTTCCCTCCCAGAGAATTAGAGTGCTCCGTCTGGCGCACATTTAGACATCTGCCTGTCTGCCCGTAGCAGCACCGGCCACAATTGAGCGGAATGCGATAGACCACATTCTTTCTGCAGGTGGTGAACCTTTTCTTATGTGACAATGCACAACGAAAACTATCACGAGCTACACTGTCGAGCCCCTTTCTAACTCTAGCGCACAGGCCTCCTATCTTGTTTCTTGCTGTAAATACAACGTCAACGTCGTACCTTGCCGCCAGTTTCCTCATCTCGTCCTTTGGCTGGTTAAATAACAGTAACATTTTGAGAAAATTTTTCTCGCTGTGCTAGCTTTCAACACATTAAAGAATATTTCGTAAACAAAAGGTGCTAAAGGCATTGAGTCATAAGAGAATGGAATTAAAAAGACACTGGAAGCCATAAAGGCATGGGGAGAGCTTCTGGTATGTCATTAAATGTAGTGACTTGTACATAAGAACTTAATATGCTTCATCAGAAAAGGGAATGCTACCTTACTGCCAATTTGAGAAGGCAGCCTGATACAGCGCCACGAAATATTATAAGTCTGGAAGTAATTTCTCATAACGCATCAGTATTTTATTGTAGAGAAAACAGGAATTCAATATTAAATTTAGTAACATTCTGAAGATTTGTTCTCGATAATCAACTCATGAATGTTACCTCTGCTGTAGAAGCAAGGACATCGGCTGGCATAAATATTCCCTTTTAATTGGCCGTCAGCATTACAACTCTCCCCAGTGCGTGGTTTTGGTTGACAAAATGCTCCATTTGCTGCTTTCACGCAACATTGCCTTTCTGGACATTCTCTGCTGTCAGTGCAGTAGTCATTCGCTTCACTCTCCTGTAATTTAAAAATTCATTTTGAATGCATCATGATAACTCAATTCATACCATATTTGCTCCCCCCCCCTCCCCCCCAATATAAAATATTCACTCGCTCCTCAGTGCTAGCACAGCAAACTCACTCAAATGCAGCAACCACGCTTAAGGACGAAGAGGCTGAAAACATGTGAAGTTCGCGAGAACAGCCCACGCACCTGACGATCGCTTTTCAGGCATTTGTTGCTGACTTCACTTCCCGGCGCTTTTCTCTGTACTCATTTAAAATACAACTTTTCTGCACCACCTCTTCATCCATGTCTCTCATCTCACTGGAAGGGGGTCATCAGCTTGGCTGCCTAATTTGCTGATTCAGTGGTAAAATAAGAATTCCCGTAAAGCAATTACTTGTTTCACGGTACCTTATTGATCGTGCTGCACGCTGGTCGGCGCAATGACGTGCTGCACGCTAATGATGATAACATCACATTTTGTCGCCCAATGTTCTCCTTTATACTTAGAAGGCTTCGTTCACTCATCTATTGGCCCAAACTGTATGTCCTCTAAACTATACGTCGCAACCTGTGACAATGCCAGCATGCAAAGGACTGCGCCACGTTTCCTACAGGCCTTCTACACGCGATCATGCAGTGATCGGTACCTCTCTGAGAAGTTGGAGTCGACCTTCTCGGGCCTCTTTTTAAGACATTGAGTCTGTGCCGGCTATTTCACCAGGTAGGTGAAACTGGAGCGCTTGTGTCAGAACTCTAGTGATATGCAACCTTTTCTGCTTCATTCTATACTTCTACCAATGGTGCTCCCCGTGTGATCATCGGCAACCATTGGAAGTCGTTTGCTGCTGACACCTTGGAACCTCTTCGGCTGTGTGGATCTAACCACCGTTATTGAACGGGCTACCAACCATGAACCAATTGCCTTACTGAGCACACAAAAAATGCTCACGAACAACCTGACCATGTATGTCGCATTATAGCAACGGAACGTACACACCGTGTTATCATTCGTGACTTACGCAAGTAACTTTACGAAGCATGAGGTCAATAAATATACCTTTTCTAGTTGCTTTATATATCAGGATGTCCCACGCTTTTCTGGACACCATATTTTTTCTCTCGCCTCACTAAGGCTATTCAATTTGTCAAGTCGTTTTCTCGTGCTCATAACTAGGGATGTAAAATTTCGGGAACATTTGGAGGCCGGAAAACACGGGAACAATTTTTTGATATTTTTTTTAATATCTCCAGAAAAAACTTTCCTTGCTTTCTTTCCTAAGATATTTCAAACATTTTGAAAAATATCAAGTATTTATTAAATTGAAGATGCGTAGCAGCATCGAAGAAGCAAACAGCTCTTTTTTTCTGGCTATTTGCTGCTCATGGTTATGTTGCGTTACATTTACATGGTTATAATAAATACTAAATGGCACTTTACATGGCTTTATCGGTTGCTGTCATATTTGTTGCAGCCTCATTTCACGCCCGCATGTTCCAGAAAGTGCTCGAAATTCTACTGTGTGCACACCAAAAATAGGAAGCCGCTCAAGGTACATAAAGCATAGAAACTGCGTTTCATTCGTTCCAACTTACATCTTGAAGTGTCTATTTTGAGGAGCACCGCCAGATATGACAACAGCAGCAATTTGGAGTAATGAGACTGAAAATGTGCTTCCCTTGCTTCCGCACCTCATTCTCGTGAGCGCGTTTTCTTTTTCGACTCATACATTTTCCACTTGTGATTTCTTTTCATAATGTAGTCCGCACACGGTGTGTAGTTCGTAAGGGTAAATTCTAGCTAAACATTAGTTGTTTTTTTCTTTGGATTGTCAGCTGGAACAATTTCGGTTGAAAACAGTTCCATGCTTTTTTACACCTTGTGTAAGCACTGTGCAATGGGCAAGCAAACATTTTACTGTCAAAAGGTAAACAACATGCTTTGTAGTATACTGCATTGGCTTCGCGTCTACAACAAATCAATATCATTTTTCTCGGGGCTGGACGTTGCAGGAAAGGATATCTATGTTTTTCGGTCCATTGCAACCGTTCTGACCATGCCAGCTCTGATATTGCGTCTATATTTATGCTTCCCCGTATTTATTTATTTTTATTTTTATTCAATAGGTTTAGTGCATGTGCTCACAAATACAAGCGCTATAAAGCAGCCACTCTTCGCTATCACGACCGCATTCGCTTGCATATCAAAGTTGGTTCTATATTAAGGCTCATTTTACAATGTTAATTAGCCCGGCAACATGTCGTTTGCGCCCATTCGGGACAGGTTTAATTTTTTATAGCCACATGTGGGCTTCTCTGGCTGGGACAATCGATATGAAAAAAAAAATATATCTATAGTCCGCACGCACGAAAGTCTGCATTGCGCAAAATTTCAGCTTCTGGGCATGTACATTCCGCGGACTACAGTTCGATAATTGCGGTATACCATAATTTTTTTTTTCGTCGCAGTCGGTCAAGTAGGAACACGCTATGCACAGGTTCTTATCTTTCCTTCCTCTTCCTGGCTTGTTCTAGTCGTTTTATATTTACGTTCCAATTTTTGTTTTATATTCCAGTGGATTCTCTTTTGTTGTTTGAGGGTTTATATGATTTTTGCTTACATCAGGCCACATTGTTGTTTGTTTCTATTGTGTTTATATCCATGCTAACTCTTCTTCCTGCGCCTTTTCTTCGTGTGAATTTTAATGTGCAGTTCAAAGTTTACAAATTGCCCTGCACATAAACCACGGGGAAACCAATACTGGACAAATTTTAACATTTGTAGGCTACATAATATTGTAGTACTTCGGTGTCAGCGGCTGCTTTTCTGCTTTCGGAAATCCTGGAAGCTTAAAGTTTATCAGCCTTTTTCTCAAATAAACTTCTGACAAAAATTGATGGCTCTTTTCGCGCGAGTTCATGTTGTTAGTTTACTCTAGTCAATACACGTGAACTACCCCCAGTCGTGTTCATTTTCCAACAAAGTTTCTTAGGCATTTAAACGTTATTCGCTTTTTTCATACATCAATGACTTGGCAAGAAGTATTGGCGATCTTTTAATGCTCATGTCTTCCTATAGAATGTTCCAATCTGCTCACGCAGCGTTTCAGTTCATTTTTCTTCTCGTTCATTTTGTATGAAATAAAATTATATGTTCTTTCCTAAAGGAGTTGGGCCACCAAATTTTGAGCATATAAAAATCATGTTATGGTGTTACTCTACATGCAAAGTCACCTGCGGTGTACTAGGCACCACAAACCCTTGACATATCTTTTTATTTCTGCTCCAATGTGTCGTTAAATGCTTTCTGGCGATCGAGCACCAGAATCATCAACGTATGAAGCTGGGAAACAAAGTAGTGAGAACTAGTGATTAGTGATGTCACAACGCTACAGCGCGACATACTAACAACGGCGCAGCTATGCACTACATCGGCCAGCTGCTGCATCTGCGGCCGGTGGGCTAACCGGCAGGCGTTGACGCTGATACGCCTCTATCGGCGCCCGGAAGAAACGTTCTCGCCGATTAGACTATGACCTCACTAACTTCTATTTATAGTTTATTCAAAACACGAATAACCGAAGCAAGATCACATTTCATATGTTCACATTTCGACCCTCTGCAGAAGAGAGAAAATCAAGGATGCAGAATTTTGGCACACTTAAGTCTTTCAGTAGATTAGGCATTGTTCACAAAGCTTGACAATTAAGCCTAAATTCTGCAAGCAAAAACAAATAACATAAATAAAAATAGTTTTCCGCAACCTTGTAAGCGTTCTTTCCTATTTAGAAGCAACCGTCTGTCCCTGTTAGGGGACATATGGTCTAATTTTTTTTTTTTTTGTCTGATTTTTTTTCTGTTTTCAGTGTCTCGGGGAAAAAAAAACAAGAAAAAACAGGGTTTTTTTTTACATTTCCTATATTATTTTCCGAACCCTATCATCTCTAGTCAAAACGCTCAGACGCTGACAAGTAGCGCACTTTGTCTTCTCAACTAAGCCAGAAAAATCATCACGATGAGCCTCACGTTGCGGCGACATAAGCTTCAGGAGGTTTTGTTTTGCTTTGAACGCAATTGCGTAAGCGTGGTTTGAACTAGTTTGTGTAGGACTTGCGGTTCAGGTATTCTGTCCCTTTCGCCATTCTGATTAGGTTAGGTAATCTCCCATTTCTCATTGTCAAAGTTATCGCAAAGTGTACAGCCACTACCTCAAAACCAATGTAAACCAGTGTGGCAAGAGTAAACGCTGACATCATCGGCCAGTATCACTAGCTTGAAAACGAGCTTTCTTTGCCAGCAGAGAAATCTTACACGTAAAGCAAAGTGCCAGCCACTTCCTTGAAACGTTTGGAGAAGAGTCCTCTGTCGGAGTAATTGGTGGTGGATGCTTGGCAGGGCAAGGTAAAGGATTTCCAGGCAGTGCGGGCTCTTTGCCGTTTTTAGTACGCCACCGGACTTTACTCGCGCTTGTAAAGCCAGTTGCCATGTCTGTATATATTTTCATATGCCTTCTCCCACATCGTCGCCCATCATGATCCTCTTTCTCCTCTCTTCCCCTGTGCTAAGTAGCAGGTCAGATTTCAATCTTTCCGGCCAACCTCTCTGCCTTTCCTTTGAATAGACCCATTTATCTATCTTACATATAACTGAGCAACTGCGTTAAACTAGCTAGAAGCTGAAGACACATCAATTACGTTCCCTTAGCAGCGTGCTCATCTTACCCTACGCCGGCTCATAACTGCTGTGTATATAAATCCATCCCATACAAAACGAGAGAGAATGGAGGTTTAAAGCCTGAGAGATGCACCCAGGCCAGCAAAGACGCAAGAGGGCAAATATATGCAACAGTTTCGATCACCTGGTGCTTTTTAAGCATACGGTCACAGAACATATTAAGTGGGTGTCTTCTGCTTTCCACCTCCATAAAAAAGCAGTCAAAGGAGAAAGCTGGGCTAGTTGATCAGTCATCATAAATAAAAACACTAGCGCTAGTAACACCGACACAGACATAGGAGAAGACAGGACGAGCGCTCGTCCTGTCTTCTCCTATGTCTGTGTCGGTGTTACTAGCGCTAGTGTTTTTATTTATGATAAAAAAGCAACCACTGTATTGAACCCTCGATGATCCAAAGGTTCAGCGACAATGAACTATAACTAGTGATAGCTGAGTATGCGTTAACTACTCAACTAACGCGCCACTCTCGAAACTACACGTTAGAATATAGCGTTATTATTGATTATTGGGCCAGCGCATATAAACAGCAAGCATAAAACAAGACATGTCATATATGAGGGGCACAGAATGGTCTTTTCTAGGAAACACTTTCGGACTTAACAACCACTTCTTTCCCGTTACCCATTTTAACAAGTTATTTTATATCAAGAACTGCTCACTAAAGATATCTTTAAATTCTAGTACATGGTGCGAACTCAGCGGTTTTAATGAGGCCCGATGCATTAGGAGGTAAGCAATTTTCAAGACTTCATTACTACTTGCACATACTGCAGTCTTTAAGTCAGGCATGCAGAATCAGTTAAAAAACAAAAACAGGTGAAAGCTACTTCAGTAATTGAGTTTTTGCTATGTGTACTACAAAACGCCTATGAACATAGCATTTATTATGCGAAACAAATTTTGTAAACATGATTACGTGTGGCCGTGGCAATTAGGGACATTAAGACATTACTCCTGCCTACGAAACGTCAGCCTCATGCTCTTCAACGAAATGAAAGCAGGGCAAAACCAAACATCGTAAGTGGAAACGTAACACTTACGTTGTCGTGCATAAAATTGTCTTAGATATATTGCGTGGATAACTTCTGGTTTGGCACTGCTTTGTTTTGAGGGTATCATTCTATTACCACAAGCTTCATCGCCCACATAACATACTCGGCGCAGGATCTTGCACGTTCCAAAGGTGCGGCATAAAACATTAGAGGGTCTCTTAGACACCTCGTAAGAGAGAATGGCGAAAGCCTGCCCTTCCTTTACCATTTGCCTCTCATCGTTAGCCTCTTATCGGCGTTCGTTGCAGTGCTATATATAATTATCTTTGGTTTACAGGAAAGGAGAGGCGCAGTATCTGTCACAGACTCTCCGGCGAGTTGAACGGTACATCGTCGCTTATGCCGCCTGGCGTTCTTTGGCGCGCGTTCAAGTGGGCGATTTCAGATGGCAGAAACTCTACACAACAACACACCTCGCAAAATCTAGCGGAATATGACAGATCTCGAGCACAGATCTCGCGCACAACTTTTGAGCACGGCATTTCGTTTCATGAGCTTAGGAAGGCTTTCGCCTTCGAATTCCGAGAGCACTACAGAATCTGCAGCGCAGAAATTCGAAAACCTGAGCGTCACTGCTGCACACGGTACATCGACCACAACCAGCGTTCCCCTGAACGCATCAAAGTTCACTGGCGTTCTGTAGTTGGTTTACAGGAAAGGAAAGGCGCAGTATCTGTCACTCGCGGAATTCCAAGCCAAGGGCTACCTGGCAGCCTCTAATCCGCGGGCGCACGACTCCCCGTTTCCGATGAAATTAAAAGTTGTACAACCAACCAACCTCTACTATTATCCTCAAGGTAGACAAGGAGAATTATTATATGCGGTTCACGATCCCGGGTGTGGCGCAGTTGGTTAAAGCGCTCGGCTGGAGATGCGAGGAAGGGAAGTTCGATTTCCGGGGGAGACAGAAGTTTTAGTTGTTTGATAACGTCATCAGAATGATTGACAAATGGAATCCCGCGGTATCCAAAGAAATCTCGCCAAATGGGAACCTTCTCGTGGACGTACGGACGCACGCACTGGCAAGTCATGAGCCATAAAAAGCTTTCGCCTTATTAGAACCTTCTAATTATTCCGTGATGAATGGCCGCTGAAGTCAGAATAAACATCTGGTCCTAATCTGTCTCGTCTACGTAAGATGCAGCGTCAGGCATCGATGCACTGTTTCATTTAATCATGCCATTCTCGTGGTGTCTAGTATTTCACTGTTGCAAGTGGACCTTGTAAGAGAGCACGGGATCAATGGTATTGCTTTCCACGTCTACATAAGCAAGAAGCAAGTGATTGATGACTTTGCTTGAATTATCGCAATGCTCATAGGACTGCAGGTGGCTTTCCAATTGCATTCCATCGACTTGCATCCTATGATCGAGAAATGTGCTTGATCCCGATACGTTTGACTCATCATGAATCTGTCCAATATTTTTGTAAATTTGTCATAGCACAAGCAGTTACTACAAGAACTTTTGATGCACTCTGAATGCGATACGTTGCAGAGCTCCCTACTTGAATTACATGGCTGCACTGTCAACTGAGTCGTTCCAGAAGCGGAGCACAAACAGTTATTCGCAAAGTTTTAGTAAAATAGGCATACATTTCGAACACCAATTCTATAGCAGTTGTTGGCTCTGGCGCAAGAGAGCAAGGGCCCCAAATCAACAGCTCCTCCAGTCCAGGTACTATTTCTGTCCCTTGAAGATCATTTCTCAAGGCATTTTGTCTACAACGTTGTCTGAAGCTTTCCGTCTTTTTTATTTTTCAACTTTTCTATCGAATAGGGCTAAACCATCTTCGCAAGTACGCAAGAAAATTCCTCGCTGTAGGGGTTGCAATTTTGTTGCCAATGCAAACTGGAGTGCTGCTGATGCGGTGTAAATTCCAAATCGTATTATCAAGAATTCGAAGACAACGCTCGGCGAGACCAGTGCAGTCACCTTGCAGTCGCTTCCTCCGACTACGGTAATCCCGACAGTCGTTCTGCCAAGCCATTACCGAGAAGCGGGAAGGGGAGGGGGAAGGAGGAGCGGGCTAATTTATGTCATCTCTGATAATAAGTCTCATGCTACGAGCCTGGTCGTAAAACATTCTTGTAGAATTTGCCATCTATTTACCAACGCGACAGCCTTAAAGGCCCTATGAACCGATAATCTGGCCTCAGCGGCCATCCGCCATCTGCCGGCGTTGGCATTGCGAACAAAAAATCACGAGCATGGTACTGTCAGGCGGTAGCTGGCAGCTCACAAGCCGAGCACTAACTGGACGTAAAGCTTCTTGACATTACGTTTGGCAGGAGCTGCCAACTCGGACCCTCCTTTCACGTGGAAAAGTGTTGTCAGAATCACCCTGTCAGGATTCTTACATTCATATTACTCATAGGTCACGCAGGCACCTTCATATGGCTTGGGGAAAGCGGGGCATTAAACGTGCGCTGGCAGCCTACGCTACCGTGTCATACCCTTAAAGGCGGAGCATTAGTGCCCCCCATAATTTTTCTTCAAGAAAATATTTTCTCTAGTACTCTGAGCAAAATGGACCATAACTTGAGTTGCGATTTACTCTGACTTATTTTTGTTTTCGCTTAGCCACGTCTTCTCAGTTTTCTCAGTCACTGTTAGTAAATTTAAGTTTACCGGTGTCATTTATTCAATATAAGCTCTACAAATAGATTTCACTTAATTTTTCGGCGAACTCCTTCCAAAGGCAAGCACGACTAGCCTTTCCTTTTCTTCATTTAAGAGGAGTAAGACTTTCCTTCTGTTTTTTTCGCTACATGCTAATTGTGGTAGTTGACAGGTTGTGTTCATAACACTATTCAGGATGAAGTCGGCTTGTTTTATCACGATTGGGTTTCTAATGCTTGTGAATTAGAAGCATAAAACGAACTGAAAGGGCTTCATCAAGAGGTACGAAAAGCTGGTGATACTGCTAGCTCTGAATCGCTTATCATAACACTACAATACGTTGTTGTTGTTTTTAGTATATGGCACTCTAAGAATATGGGAGATTGTAAACGACACATGCGTCCCATAGCATTTTCCCCCACCTTTATTATCGTGATGGCAAACCGAAATGGCCTACCACGATTTGGATTCATGGACATGTCCTAAGGCTTCTCGGTTTCTTCACCTGGGCCATTATTAGTGCTCACATATTCCCAATCCATCAAGTGCTGCCGTGAAACCGTCAGCAACAACTTCATGTTCATTTGACCCCAACGTCGAATTGCACGGTGTCCTTAAGATCTTGTCTTGTTTTCATAAGCGCGGCTACTGCAGGTCACTGTCAGCTAAATAATTTTCTTCAGCAGTGGTGTCCTTTTGAAGGCGGTATGTTGCCCCAGATGCTTTGAATTTCTAGTGAATTTTCGCGCTGTTCGATGCCATGACTCGTTACCAACTCTTCCAACTCACTCTACTCGTATGAGTGTCAATGCGTTATGCACTCTCTACAGGTGGAGGATCACCATCATCTTCACGGGATGAGCTTTACTAATATGATTTCGTTGCTGATATTGAAATGGCTCAAAGCAGGAAGCATGCCAGAATAATTTCTGTCACACGCCCCCCATTTACGTACAGTGACATCACGCGACACATGGGACCATTTGCTTTTTTCCTCCGCTGAAATACAGCCTCTACGGACGGTCGAACTGAAATGCCACGGCTCAGTAGATGCGCACCCTACCACTGACACAAAGCAGAAGCGTTTTGTGGGGTAGCAGTGTTAGCGCCACAGGTCAATTTCCTCCGAACGTGTATGGAGGCTCAGGTCTTCAACAGCACTTCATGAAATCTAAAGACTAATGGGTCAGATTGTTTGCCTAAAAAACGGTTAATGTTTCAAAAAATTGATACTTTCGAAATCCTTGAGCATCAGTACTTGAGGTTGCTCTGTCAATGGCAAAACTCTGCCCTTGGCGACATGTCCGAATGCCAAACGAAGCATTCTGCCGCTCGGAAGGAGTTTTCCGCCCCTCGCGGCCTAGTATCAGATTCTCGCAATGGAGCAATATTTTCATTCATCTTTTGGTGTTTTTTTTCGCGCGCTTAGAAATTGTGTCATTCTGCTATTGTATTGTGATTTTAGTCGTTATATCATCACGAGAGGATTTATATATTTGGAGACACTTTACGGGGCAGCCGCTACTAGCATAGGCTACCACTAAAGAAGTAATGTTCCTCGTCGTACTCTACACCTGCCTCCTCCGCAACGCTAGGGATGGAACGCTTCGCAGTATTCTTCTCGTAACAATAACCTTATCAAGTCCTTCCTTGTGCAGGTCATCAATGTGTGAATGATCCGAATTCACTCTGCCTTTCGTCACCTCTTTAGGCTCTTTCAAACTTGCCTCTCAGCTGAATTATAAAGGAGGCACCCCTTTGTCATTATCGTGTCTAGTCTGACAACGAACAACGAAGGCAACACCCTCTCGAAAATTCTTTTTAATAAACTTGTTCGTTGTATGCTGCAGCTTACTTATACATTAAAACATCCTCACCTGAACTGCGCGTGTAGCTTTCCGCCGCAACCAATTATTCTTGCTCTCTCTGAGCTCCAACTGATTGTAAAACGATGCAATCAAATAACTTCCCCGTGGATTTACACGCCTTAACAGCAACTGTTCTACGTCCTAATCTCGCCTGGGATCACACGTTTTCCTTATGACCCTCTCCCTTCCCTTTCATTCTGTTAGTTGTTGTTTTTATTGCACATGTCACTGCGCTGTCCTGAATTCCTTTCGAAGTCTCTTCGTTGCGCGTTGTTCGAAATTCAGCATTATAGGTAAGTACTGATAACAAAAGTTCTCTCATTTGTCTCAAAATGTACTGGCCGTCAACAACATCAAAAACCTACTTACACCCACTGTAGGTAAAACGTCTCTCTATATACTGTGCCCTTTTCCGACGCAACTTGCTTCATTACATCTATGTCATCCCTGAATCAGTATGAACGCATAAAATCTAAAATCAGACCAACTGAAAAAATCGCTTATTATGAATTAGAACGAAATGAGTATATTACACTGCCTGAATATGCCAACTACCGGTTAAAGTATTTTACTGATTTTGTATTGTAGTTTGAGCTCCGAAATACCAACACCGCACCATTACTTTTTGGTTATTTGTTTGAACTTACTTGACGAATTGGGCTGTGCCCGCTTTTTTGTATCCTGTTTCTAAGTTGTGGTGGTACAGTAATTGGAAGCCGCTTTTGCTCCATGTCACTGCTGGGTTCCGCGGACACTTGCGTAAAAGTCGCGTAAATGAACAAGACAAAACTCACGAGCATGATTCACGTCTTCCGAGATATTGTCTCGATGTCGCTGAAAAAGTAGTAAACAATATACACGCAAGAATTTATTTTTATACAACAGCGTCCTAGCCACGTGACTAAAGGTCTCTCAGTGGCCTTTGTTTGATGGTTATTCGTTGATCTGAACCTCGTTTGAGGATTATCGAGAAACACAACTGAACTTTAACCATTTATCCTGTACATTTCAAAAAATATTTTGACAGCGTAAACAGCACCTTACATTTAGTATGAAGTGTGCAATTGACATTTACGTGCGTGCAAGTTTATCATTTACTGCGCGTGTAAAATATTGCGGCAATAAATAACGCGAATGTGCTCGCTTTACGCCGCTCACTTGCTGCTTTCAAAACAGCCTTGCTTTCAAACGACAATTGTGTTAAATGACAAACTGTTAGGATTGCAAAACACTTGTTTTCCTCTTGGCAGTCGCGCAAACAGAAAATCAACTGTTCAGACTTTTACTATTGTCGGGTCTTGAAATCACCAAACATTCTCTCTTTTAGGGTTTCACATTTCCTTGAACGCAAGCCACAGCAAAAGACTGCGCTTGTTAGCCTTCCACGGGAAATAATATTCTTCGAACCAAGAGTATTATTTTGGTTTCTCTGTCTTTAAAGCTTGCTTCAGAAATGATCTTGCCAGCACACTGAGCAACAATTAAGACAGAAATTTTAACATTGGTTAATTTCGAAACCGATCGAGTAACTGGTTTGTGTCAACGAAGGGAAATAGTCGAGGCTTCAATACAAGCACGGAACTATAAATAATCGCAGAGCTGTGCTAAACTGTTCCTCATCTATGCTGTTCCTCCTCTTTACCACAACAACGACGTAGAGCCGTCCGAAAAGTCGTTAGCACGTGCGGCGCGCCATAACTGCCCGAACTGTCGCGGTTACACGTTCAAATTTCGACTTTCATCACGCAGTTTTAACTACGAAAGTGTCTAACAACACTTGAATATGGGCTACATGCATGGGGCATTGCAACTTGACGAAAGGTAAAAGCGCACAGGAAGACACACACTCGAGAGAAGACGACAGCGCGTGTCCTGTGTCGTCTTCTCTCGAGTGTGTATCTTCCTGTACGCTTTTACCTTTCGTTACGAAAGTGTTTGTGTGTTCATATTTTGGAAATTACTTGCGCACTGATTGAAGGTGACGAGGACAGTGGACCTCATTGCGAGGTGATGGTTATTGAACACGTGTGATTTATAGTTGCGGTGATGTCTTAAATGCCTAATGCAATGTCTAGGGAAGCTAACCTACTTGCTTTCTTGTTGGTTCGAATGATGTTCGCAGCATGATTGTATTTTTTATTACAGAATTTTTTTCTTATAAGTCGAGGACGCTGTTCGTAACGTCACACTGCGATTACGGCAGAGTAGTTACAGTACGTCAATGGTTCGTACCAGCCGTTCGCCGGCGTGCAATTTTTCGTTCTGCACATTAGCGAAAATGGGCCAACACTTCTGCAAACAGGTACGAGCACGGTACAAACCGCCAATTTCTCGTAGGCAGATACAGGCGGCGCCGACGCAAATGTGGCCTCTCAAAACGACAGCTTCTGGCAGTTCTAGAGCTGGTCTATCTTTGAATTGTGATCTCCCCAAAGCGTCGCTCGCAGTTTGGTTTTTGTTTTTTTGATCAATGCAAGAGCAACAATGGGCGAGTAGAATTTTGGATGAATTTGAATCGTTTTGTAATGTCAAAACAATGTAACAAGTGGGTGCTGCATAACGAAGAAACCAGGCGACAGAAAGGCCGTCACAAACTCCTTGGATCCATCCGAAAACCTACCGTTTATAGCCACTTTGCGTTGATAAAATTGATTATTGATAAAATGGAAACAAAAACTTTAAGCAACAACTTGGGAAAATCAAATTCTAAGGTAAGGCAGCGAACTGGCAGAAGCTGTTTTTATAAAAGAGGCGAAAAGAGATCAGCGTCACTTCTATCTCCCTAAAAGCCAGTGAAAACAGATAACGAAAAAGATGCGCTGTAGGGAGTAATTTCCTATCCTTAATCTGTAAATTCCTTTTCATTTGGTTGTTTTTTTTTATCCGTATCCAAAACGCGCATCATTCAATTTCGAGATAAATATATTGTTACCGTTGTATGGCGCTTCATCTTTCACAGTGGTGAACATGCAGCTTCATCTTCATAATCATCTTTTGTAGGACAGTATCATCGATTGAGGTTGCTCGCTTCGGTGCGCGACTCGGACTCCAGGTCTGAATAAACCTGGTCTTCGAAGCACGGCTTAACATGTTGCGGAGGTGCCTCTCGATCCCTCCGTTGCCTCGTAATCTGCTTCTGCCTTGAGGTCAGTTCCAGTTGCCACAAATGTGGCTTTTATTAAACACAGTTGGCGTCAGCGTTCGTCTTGCCCGTCTTCCTATGCCATCTGTGTTCATTTTATTCTTGTTTACCTCACATGAAATATGTCCTTGGAAACGTTAATTAGGTACTAGAGTTCCATTGCTGCTTCTGCCCATCACCTGCTTTCCCCATGAATCTCCTTGTCTCTGGTTTCCTCGACGCATATGATAACATATTGTCAGAACAAAGGTAGATTTGTTGCACTTTTAAGGCGAAAGCCTTACTAGGCTCATGGAATGAAATCCCGTACGTGAGAGTTCGTGCGAGATCTGTGCGTAAGATCTGTCATATTACACGAGATTCTGCGAGATTAGTTATTGTCTAGCGTTCCTGCCATCTGCAACACCACATTTTAACGCGCACCAAGGAACGCCACGCGACAGGGACGATGGTGTACCGTCGAAACCGACTTTCCGGATAAAGTGTGACATACACTGTACCTTTCATTGCCTCTAAATCAATTATTATCATATGTAACGCTGCAATGAATGCCAATAAGAGGCAAAGGATGAGAGGCAAGTGATAGGAGAGGAAGGGTAGGCTTTTGCTGTACTGCACTTAAGAGACATCTAAGAGACCCTCTAATATTTTTTTAAGGCCACCTCTTGACGAAAGGCAATCGCCTGTATGATACTAATATTTTCTTCAAAACGACGTTCGGACCCTGTACAGAACTCACCTATAAAATAGAATTACTTCTCGGGGAAAGCTTTCCCTGTGACCTTTTTCCGTTGTGCACCGATGTTTATCTCTGTAATTTTCGGCAAATCTTATGTCTTCCCACCTTCGTGAAATCAGTCCAGATGTCCGGGCACTCATGACTGGTGACGAAGTACATAAACACACATGGTAGCGTTTGCTGCTAAAAGTCATAGTTTAAAGCTGTTCTCGTAGGTGCTGTTCAGAAAACAATTGCAAACATTGCTTCATAACCATCCGTTAAAAAAAAAGCTTATCTATTAAATTTGGCGCGATGAAAACGTTGATTTCGTTCTTAAAATCCGAAATGGCACACAAATATAATGCGCTATACAGCGTTCTCAAAGAACAACAGCTAGTTTTATCTGTCGGGCTTTGTGAAAACATAGAATATCTGCAGTAACTTGTGGAATAGGATGAAATAAACAAGTATTGATCTATTAACCAAATATGCAGCCGTTGCTTTAGCAATAAACGTCACATAAGGCTCATACAATTTTATGCGTTGACCAACGTGCAAACCGTGAGCTGGTTTCCTGCTTGTCGGGGGTCGACATTTCGACATAACTTTCCAATGCAAGAGAAGGTGCATTCGAAGGCTCTGAAATAATTTAGACATCTTCTTTGATCTGTTACACTGTCATCTTATAGCAAGCGGGCCTTTTGCATTCGGCCTATATAAATCTGTACGCACAGGTAGCCTTGATTCGATATTGTTACCTCAGCGACAAGAGGAAAACTTTATAGCTACTGAG